>JBBDGP010000803.1:1780000-1872500 GCA_037952835.1 Lithobates septentrionalis
CTCTTCCATGCATTTTTGTATGATCTTCTGTTTTTTTTTTTTTTTTTTTGCAAAGGCTTCTACTTTGCCAAATCATACTTTATGCACATTTAACAGGAAATAGTAAAAACATATTTTTAATATATTAAAAAGACCGCCATCATTACTAAAAAGGACAGTAGGATGAAGGTGGCACATTCACTGTCTGTTTTTTATTTTGAGTGTCTATCTTTTGACCAATAGAAGCCTCCAAAAAAAACAAAAAAAAAACACTTAGAGCTCCTCGAGCCACTCTAAAGCCCCGTACACACAGGCCAAATGTCGTGAGAAATCGTAGAAAAAAAATGGCCGCTATTCGGCCTGTGTGTTGGCCACCCTATCCAGGGAGCATGCTGGAAAACCAGCAGTCGACTGACTCCCGATCAGCACTCTCAGCCAATGACAGAGAGCATGGATGGGAGTGTTCTGGCTGGGGGGGGGGCACAACAGCTCAGCAGTGGAGATCACTATACTAACTTCACATAGTTAGTACAGTAGCTCCAAATGGAGATGACAGTTTTTTTTCAACCCCGGTTGAAAAAAACTCATATTGTGTACCAGGGTTTAAGTATAAGAAAGTTGGTCACAAATATGGTCTCATTCAGCTTCAGACCAAAGTGTGGCTGCAGTCCTTGAGGCCCCTGTAGGCCCACCAAAGTTAATAAGCTAAATCAGTAGGATGTATCCATTTAGGTGCTAGCTTATTCCCAAAACTTGCTGCCCCCACAGGAGGCACAATGAGCCATATGATTTACAGTCCAACTATAGGAACAAACAATAAAAAACCCTTGCAGTAGGCCAACCCCGCACTGCAAATGCTTGTTAATTCTAGGAGGTTGCAGAAGAGGCAATATTTCTTACCTGGCTTTCCACTCCGGCTGTCTCCGGAGTGGTTTTCTCTCCCCCCATGGAAGGTGTGGTCTCTGGGCAGAGCCCTGTCGTCAGTAGGTACAGTACAGGACTGGTAACCCTATATTGCAAGTGGCGGTGTTAGGAGTGGAACCGCAGCCAGGAGCACCTTATAGAGGAGGCTGTGGCATACCTGTTGCACAGATCAAATGATACTGCTGACACAAGGAGAAGGTAAGTAATACAACCTCTTCTTCAGCCCCCAAGACTTAAGAGTTTAACCCTTGCAGTGTAAGGGGGCATTGCCAAGATATTGTGTTTGCTGTTTTGCCCAGAGTAGGAATTTAAAGGAATAAAAAAAAATGTGTGAGATGCCTGTGATGAAGACTGCAAATTTCTATCTACTGAACTACATGTTGAAGTTAATAGAGTAATACTACTTTTAAATAGATCAGGTTTTGTGGCCCTAGAACCAGTATACCATATTGTGAGTCACAGAACTGCAACTGCCAACTCAAGCTTCTCACACTGATATTGTGCTTCATAAGCAATTGATTCCCATGTTAAAAACTCAAAAGAAAGGACTGTTCATGGTATGTACAGTTACCAATCAGCTTTCCCTATTAGTCCCCCCCCCCCCCCACACACACACACACACCAAAGCAATGGAAGGGAGGCTCCGATTCTACACTACTGCTGGCCCAGGTCTTCCTTCAGACACTTGCACTGAATTGTCTTTGGCGATGGTGGACCAGCAGGAGACAATGTTAGGAATAGGCAACAAATAGGCAACAAAATAGATGCTTAATATATAGACTAGGGGGCTGCTTTAAAACTGTGCTTATTTTATTTTTTTATTTTGCCATGTTAAATTTCTGACATGCAGATGAATGTGTTTGAAATGATGTATTATTTCCATGCTACTTGAGCGTGTACCTGGTTCCTTTAACATACACTTTGTTTTTCCAAAACCACAAACATCGATCCTGGAATTTCATGTGGAAGTGCTTAAGGGGTTGAAAGTTAACACCTTTGTGAGCTGTACAGCCTCACAGTTACTGCTCAACAAAAGCCTCTTTGTAGGAACCTTTTTGAAATGTTTTCTTAACATGTTCCAAGTAGTTTTAGGCAAGTAACTAAAGTAAGCAAAATGTTACCATGATAAAAACACTTGTGAAAACATTAGAGCGCTCTCACTGGTACCCTTCATGCAGACAACACTTTCTTAAAAAATAATAATAATAAAATATAAAACGAGGGAGATTTATTCAACTTTTTTTTTACCTTTTAATTCCAATTTATATGATGGAAAGAAAAAAAACAAAGAGGTGGGGAGGGAGGGGAGGTTCAGTTAATCCCAAACTAGGTGAAAACCATCTGTATGCTTAACTTTTCATAATTAGCACTTCCTTATTCTTTAGAAAACAAACCTACACCCACAAAATAAACATTTCAAATGTGCAGAATTTAACATCAAACAACACCTTATTTGTTGCAGTTAACTCTCTAAGGTCATCAACTGTCTGCCTAGAATTTGCAATTATTATTATTATTCAGGATTTATATAGCGCCAACAGTTTACGCAGCGCTTTACAATATAAAAGTAAAGAATAAAAGGTGAAATGTATCATAGGAGAAGAAGAAGAACAATCAGGCAATACATAAAATTATTCAGAGTATTGCGAATGTAATCCAGGAAATATTTTAAGTAAAAAAAAAAAAATTGACTGAAGGGCATAAAAATAATAATATACTGTTTGACTCCAAATCTCAAAACATATAATGAATCTTACTTATAGGATAAATTCACCTTTTCACAGAAAATGAACTCCAAATATCCTGGCCAGTCCCCTGAACCCTGCAGCACATAGCAGTTGTTGTGCCCTATGCTGCCGATGTATCAGTCTGTATACCAAACACTGCAGTACACGGCCCCTGAGTGAGTATCCATCATAATGCTTGCAATGGCAAGCACTCATTGGTCAGCACAGCCACGTGACCGTGCCAACCAATGAGAAGTGATTTTTTCTTCTGGGATACCTTACCAGAAGAAGAAGCCTCAGATGCACTTCTGAATGGTCAGCACGGCCACATGGTTGTGCTGACCAATGAGCGCTTATCATTGCGAGCATTATGATGGATACACACTCCGGGGCTGTGTATTGAGGTATATGGTGTACAGTCTGTTGGGTTGGCCAGAATATTTGGAGTTAGTTCACATTTTAATTTTCTGGAAAAGGTGAACTTAGGTAGGCCATAGACGGTGCAAATTTCTTTCCTTCAACCCATGGAATTTCGCACAATTCCTCCATCAACACAGACAATGCTGAACAGGGGAATTCCTCTTGCCAAGACATTGTATTTCCCTGACGGGGGGGAGGGGGGGAACGGCTATAGCAGCCGATAGAGATAAACGCAAGTAAAATCCGGCAGGCTGGTTGTACCCAAGTTGGTCAATCGATCAACTTGGTACATTCAGCCTACCCATACATGGTTTAAATCTCAGCCGGTTCGTGCTGAATCGTCTTTCGCCGGCCTTATTCTTTAACTAGCCAAAAAACTTTTTATAGTCTCCAGGACTATACAAAACATTTTTCATAGTCTCCAGGACTATACAAAACTTTTCTCATCATCTCCAGGCCTATACAAAACATTTTTCCAAGCCTCTATCTAACTTACTAAAGGGCCTGTTCACACTAGTGAATTATATTAAAGTGTGGCACAATGTGCGTTTTATTGCATGTTAATGCTACACCTGTAACACATGAAAAGCAGTGTTGTGTGCTGCCATTTATTTTGAATGCCACCCCAATGCACCAAGACTGTGCAACATACTATCATTACCCAATGCACGGATGTGAACCATATTTGGGTTGTGATGTGCTGTAACAGGACAAATACTACACGCCAGGTTAATGTGCATTGGCAGGCCATGCATAATAAATGGACTGCCCTAAACCAATGCATGTTACAATGCAAATATTGCGCATTCAGGGTTCATGCACACTGGCTTAAAAAGTGCTGCTTCTACAGGAGTTTAGCTTTTTTCCTGTAGAAGCAGCTCAATGTTATCCTATGTGTCCATGTACATTAGGACGTTTAGAGGCATATTTTAAAGGAGAAGTATGGCCAAAGCTTTTTTGGTCATACTTCTATGGATCACAGGATGAGCCAGGCCCTACCACCCCCTCCACACCCCAGCCCTCCAGTGAGCGATGGAGGGGATAGCAGAGAGCCGCTGAGTGACAGTCACAGCTCTCTGCTCAGAGCAGTGTTTGATCGCTCAGTTCTCACTGCAGAACCAGATGCTGCATCCACCTAGGTTAATATAAATGTTTATTTTTTTTAAAAACCTGAACTTCTCTTTTAAGCTCAGCTTTTAGAGGCAGAAAAAAAAACCTTCTGGTTTACGTCTTTGAGAGGAGTTTTCTGGCAGAAAAAAAACACTGAATGCTTCTAAAAACTCCTAAGCTCTCCTAAACTCCTGCACAAAAATGCTCTATATGAGCGTTTTTTTTTTCTGCCAAGGGAACTGGAATTTTTTTAAGCCCAGTGTGCATAGACTCTAAACCCTTGTGTGTTTCCACAATGTACAAGTGTGAACAGCCCAAACTGAGTTTTATAGTCATCTTCACATTGCCCTTTGTCACCAAATAAGGAAGGGCTTTCGCAGTGCTACCAGACACTACTGTGTTCACTATGTTACATGTTTTGTTTTGAATACACCTCACTGTTATAAGGCCTCATGCACATGGGGCATTTGCCCAGCTCCTCTGAACGTCTTTGCTCCTGACAGGAAAAAAATAGGGATGAGCCGAACACCCCCCAGTTCGGTTCACAGCAGAACATGCAAACAGGTAAAAAAAAAAATGTTCGAACACGTGAACACGTTAAAGTCTATGGGGCACGAACATGAATAATCAAAGGTGCTAATTTTAAAGGCTTATATGCAAGTTATTGTTATATTGACCCCGCCGCCCCTCTGACACTACGGGGAAGCCATAGGGATGTCCCCGTGCATCAGAGGGGGGCGGGGTCAATCGGCGATGTCACCGTGTGGCCCCGCCCTCAGTTATAAAAGAACTGCCACCTGAGAAGAAGAAGATGAATGGACTTCGTGGGACATTTTTATTTTTTTATTTTTTAATAAAGGACTTGTCCCCAAGCCGTGTCTTGTCATTTTTACAATTTTCACACTTTTTTTGTGAAATGGTAGGGGTACATTTGTACCCTGTTACCATTTCACACAGGGGGGGAGGCCGGGATCTGGGGGGCCCCTTGTTAAAGGGGGCTTCCAGATTCTGATAAGTCCCCCGCCCGCAGACCCCCACAACCACTAGGCAAGGGTTGTGGGGATGAGTCCCTTGTCCCCATCAACATGGGAACACGGTGCTATGGGGGGCTACCCCAAAGCACCCTCCCCATGTTGAGGGCATGTGGCCTGGTACGGTTCTGGAGGGGGGGGCTCTCTTGCCCCCCTCTTTTCCTGTGGCCTGCCAGGTTGCGTGCTCAGATAAGGGTCTGGTATGGATTTTTGGGAGGACCACCACGCCATTTTTTTAAAAAAAATTTGGCGAGGGGTTCCCCTTAAAATCCATACCAGACCTGAAGGGTCTGGTTTAGATTCTGAGGGGGACCCCCACCCCATTTTTTTCTTATTTTGGAGCGGGGTTCCCCTTAATATCTATACCAGACCTGAAGGGCCTAGTATGGAATTTGGGGGGACCCCCACGCAATTTTTTTTTTAAATTTTGGTTTGGGGTTAGCCTTAATATTCATACCAGACCCAAAGGGCCTGGTAATGGACTGTGGGGGAATCCCATGCAGTTTTTTTCAATGACTTTTATGTGTATTGCTGGGACCGACAATTCATTATAGCCGCGAGTACTTTTAAATTACTTTTTTTCCTTTAGAAATGTAATTTTGTGCAGGGACTGTTGTAAACACGGGCAACATGCGCCACTTTACAGGCATACTATAGACACCCCCTAGGTACGAAATTTAAAGGAATATTTCACTTTTATTGTTTCACATTAAGCATTATTAAAATCACTGCTCCCGAAAAAACGGCCGTTTTTGAAACTCTTTTTTGTATTCATACATGTCCCCTGGGGCAGGACCCAGGTCCCCAAACACTTTTTATGACAATACCATGCACATAAGCCTTTAAAATTAGCACTTTTGATTTCGCCTATAGACTTTTAAAGGGCATTCTGCGGCTTTCAAATTTGCCGCGAACACCCCAAATTGTTCTCTATTCGGTGAATACCCGACATTCGAGTCGAACGTACGTTCGAGTCAAACATCGGGCTCATCTCTAGAAAAAAGCAGCATAAAAACAGTCCCCAAAAAAGCGCTTTGCAAATGCGCTTAGGTGCATTTGGGAGCATTTAGGCACGTCAGGCGTTTGGGTGTTCATTCATTCCAACCTCACAGGAGCAGGGCCCTTCTAACCCTCTTGTATTGAATTGTACTGTTGGTGTATTTTCTCCCTTTATATTGTAAAGTGCTGTGCAAACTGTTGGCGCTATATAAATCCTGTATAATAATAATAATTCCATTGGCCAGACTATTCATTTTTTCTGACCACTGGAATGAAAAAACATGCCTAGAGTTTAGATACGTTTGGATGTGTTTACACACGTTTGCATGCATTTAGGGGTGTCAAGTGCTTTTTTCTGCCCAAAACTTCCTCTCCTGAATGCAAAACAGATTTTTTGTTTTAGCCTCCAAGTGCTCCTCTTCTAATACACTTGTAAATACCTATATGTGCATGGCCACATAGGTTAACACAGAGGTGCATTTAGAGGCTGAAAAAAAAAAAAAAAGGGTCAAATGCCTGTAAAAGTGGCAATTTGTATGTCCTGTGTGCAAGAGATCTGGTGTGAACATATTTTCAGAATGATCAGGGGTTTGTATAATTGAACTGCAAAAGGGCTCTGGGCAAAATCAGAATTATATGACAGCCCAAGCTCAGATTTAGGTGTTCCCAGAGCACTACATTACGAAAGAGATTTACAGAATGGCCTGATGTACTATGGCAATACCAAGAAGAAAAACGAAAACACCCGAACAAGTAGAATGTGCACCTTGTGTGTACAGAATTTCCATTTTATTATTTCAATTTTGGGTAGAAAGTGGGGCAGCAAGCTCATGTGTATGGTAGGCGCCTGACCTGTGCCAGCTGCTATTATTCACCATCATTTATAAAAATACCCAAATAACTGCAATAACTGGACATATGATTGGTTAGTACATGTTTGTGCACTTTGTACGTAATAACTTTTATGAGCAGTGAAGCGTCCTCTGCAGACAAGCACATTGGGTATTATGCATAAACATGAACAGGTGGATGTATAATTGAACCGGGTTAAATATCCTAATCCATCACTTTATTAAACAAAAAACAGACACCGTGGTATGCCTGCAAGTAGCTTTAGTTATGTTGTGGAATAGTTGGAACCCCAGAACCTAGATTAGGACTTGCTAATTGATGGCATGCACTTGCACTTTTATACGCTTTAAAGCGCAATTCCAAGCAGCAACTGAAATTGGCAGCACAATAGCTTAGTAGTTAGCAATCCTGTCTTGCAGCATGAGAGTCTTTGGGTTGAACTCTAACTAGGACACTATCTGCATGACTTTGTATGTTCTCCTTGTGCTTCCATGGGTTTCCTCTAGGTACTTCAGTTTTCTCCCGCACACTAAAGACAAACTGGTAGGGTAATGGGCTCCTGTCTAAATTGGCCCCAGTATGTGTATGCATGCATGTGAGGTGATTGTGTGACGGTATGAACCTTAGATTGTAAGCTCCTCGAAGGCAGGGACTGATGTATATATATGTAAAATGCAGTGTATAGTGTCAGTGCTATATAAAAAAAAAATTATAATAAAAAATGACTAATTACAAAAAGTAATACAAGTCAACTCTAATGCCTAGTACACACGGGCCAAATGTTGCGAGGCATTGGCCAGTTCAATAAAAACCATCTGACATTCGCCCTGTGTGTATGTTAGCCAATGGCTGAGAGTGCTGATCAGAGTGTTTTGGCGAGTGGCTGACCCCCTGTCAGAACACAAAGGCTCATCAGGGGAGTTTGCTGTACTAACATCAGATCGTTAGTACAGCGGCTCTGATCGGCTCTGATCGGAGCTGCCAGTTTTTATGTTTTTTTTTCAACCACGCTGGGTTGAATGAAAAAAAAACTATTAGGCTTTAGAATCCCCTAAAATAAAACAAAAAACAAAAACAAAAAACTAAACAGGCTTTAGAATCCCCTAAATGTAAATTACTCTGGACTCTGTAATGCATTCCAGGGGAGCATCTCACTTGCAGGAGGGTCTGCTTCCCAAATCTGTATTGTCTAGTTCCTTCCACTGTGCTTCATGTATCACGAATAAGATTCCAAATTCCAAATCAGGTTCTCATCTTCACTTGGCACTTCCAAGGTAGTAGTGACATCCTAGGTGATCTCTGTCATCCTAGGTCAGATTAGTGGCTAACACATTCAAATATCAAGCTTTGTATGGAATTGCTCCTTGGCATCACAAGCAGTGGTTCCTTGAAAAAAGCAAGGCCTGGATGTAAAAAGCCCAAGACCCAAGAAGATTGGCTATGTTTCCCCATTTGCATCTCAAACCTTCATGTTTGACCAGAGTGCACCTTTAACGTAAGCATCACTAGAAAAAAATTCCCCTGAGATCCCCACCAGGTGACCTTGGGAGCATATCAGTACGCATAAGCACTATGACAATTGCTCAACCAGGCTGAACATCTATAGTCATTTTAGAATTTTTTGTGGTTGCTATAGGCAACACAGGCAGCTTTCTTACAGACACAGGCCTTTTCTGTCTGTACAGAGAAGAACATAAAAGATTACTCACTTAAGGAATGATGGGAAATCATCACACACAGCCTCGCAGCCCGGCCACTTGCATACACCGTGCCCATATAAGGGGTGATTCTGCATGTAGTCCTCGTGGGAGCTAAAAAAAGAAATTACATATACGAAATTCACTAATGGATCATCAACAAGCTGATTGCAAATATGAACAAATAAACACATACAGAATCCCTGGGGTGAGCTGAGAAGGCCGAGATGGAACAAGGTTATTAAAAATAACTTCCTTTTTGCATATCAAGTATTGTTTATGAAGCTGCTCAGCAAGCAAGTGGGAACCTGTGTTGCTTTGTATACACCACACTTTACATCAAAACAGCCTGCTAGTATAATGAGTAACCAACCTGAGCTTTAACCCCTTCCCTCACCTCTTCAAGGGAGCCCTTCACCTTAACTACAGATTCAGCGAAAACTCATTGCCCAGAGCTGGAGGACTGTGCTTTAGAAGAATTGGTTATTTGTGGATACAGATTTTGGTATACTTTCATATTCTAAGTTACAATATATGGTCAAATGTTTACCAACATTTGTTGGTATTGCTGGACATCCCATTCCAAAACTGTTGGTATTAATATGCATTTTGCAGTTTTAACAGCCTCTACTCTTCTGAAAAAAAAAAACCTGTCCAGAAGATTTGAAGTCTGCCTGTAGGAATTTGTGCCCATTCAGCCAAAAGAGCATTTCCGAGGTCAGGTACATATGTCCTATGAGATGACCTGGCTCACTATTGGCGTTCCAATTGATCCCAAAGGTGTTCAGTAGGGCTGAGGTCAGTGCTCAGGAGCACAGTGGTGCTAGAATAAAAATGGCCTTTCCTCTAACTTTGGCTAGAAGGCTGTAAGAGCACAATTGTCTAAAATGTCTTTGTATACTGGAGTATTAGCAGTACCCTTCACTGGAAACACTTGAACTTATCAGGTTATTTGGAGTGCTATCCACATACATGTGGGCCATATAGGTTAATGTTAAGAGAAGAAATAATATGTCATGTATTCTGCTACTGTATACCTAAAGGTGCCCCTAGACCAGTGATGGCGAACCTTGGCACCCCAGATGTTTTGGAACTACATTTCCCATGATGCTCCTGCACTCTGCAGTGTAGTTGGGGTGCCAAGGTTCGCCATCACTGCCCTAGACATTGGATGTCTGGCAATCCAGCCGTTTTAGGCCAGATCAAAAGATAATCCAGTCCTGATGGGTATCAGCAGACACAACCAGTCAAGGTTCCAACCAGAAGTCTACACCATGTAAGAAAAAAGTTAAATTTAAACAAATATCTGAAAAGGGGGAAAGCTGCTGTCATTAAAAAAGCTAAAAAGCTCTCTAAATATAAGCTATTAATGGTGACTACAATTCAAGGCTTGTTGACAAAATACAAAATACATATGTTAGAAAGCCTTGTCTAATTGCAACACCGAAGGTATCGTCTGGTGCACTAGTGCCACCCATCTTTATATGTCAACCACGAGCTGTTGCATGATGTGACCATTTTATTTTAGGGACCTGGCAGCCAGTATAAATGCCCAAGGGAGATTTACCTGAATCCTCTAATGTCTATGGTAGCCTATAAGGCGAGGATTGGGCACAAAATGTTTTTCTGCAAAGCAAATGCAGAGCACTCCAAAAACTTGCAAAGGAAGTGCAGAGGAAGGTGATTTACACAAGCTTAGTGGGAGAACAACAGTATTTTGGGAAATGTCCTCATCTGACAGATAAATCTTTCCCCTGAGAGCTACTGGTGGGCATCTGTCACTATAGACATGACATTGTTGCTCGCTCTTGAAGTTTACAGCACTTGCAATGCATTAACAGCCTGTTATGACCAATTAACTCTTCACAATATTTTATGTATGCCATTGTAGGTCATTGGTGAGATACCTTACTTGCACTAATGTATTGAGGAACTAAAGGGCAGGTTGAACAAGTTACAGAGAAAGTAGGAACAAAGGCAAAAGCCTTTCATAAGGCAGATCCTATTTTATGTCCTCTCTCTGGGTCCCTCTTTGTACTTCAACTGTTCCTTCTGGTCATACACAACCATTAATACAGATTCAATCATTTACAATCTTACAAAGTAATCAATCATCCTAACAAAGGCAAAGAATGATAAAGCCTAATTCAATCACATATTTTACCAAAACAAATAGGTCCTTTTCTACAAAAGTGAGCATTTATGGATGGAACCACCAATTGATGCATTTCTTTCATCAAAAAAAATCTAATATTGAACAATCGTGTTGTTATGTTCATGGCAAGCATAGCACACCTAACACAGACCCTGTATAGTAAAATGTATACAGCAGTAAGTAATGAGACATACAGTATAGCCATTAAGAAAAACTCAATAAAAGGTGTGCTAATGCTGAGAGAGCTTTTTTATGCATTGGTATATTTTGGTGGAGCAATACAATTAAGTTCCTTCGTACGCACCTGTTGTGCCATTGCAATGCTCCTCTTTAGCAGCCAATGGACATCGCAGTGGAGCCAGACTCTCCAGCACAATTTAATTGGCAGATAATATTTAATTAAAGTACCACAGCTGCACTCCCAGAAAGCCTTGTCCACCATACACTAAGCCCTGTCCTCTTTTCATCCTGGGTTGTGGCCAGTGCAGAAAGCTACACCTCCATTTCACATATAAGAAGAAACGTAATAAACGTTTCTTGTTGCCCACAGCTCATGCTGTATATCTCCCAGTTTACTTCTAATAATTCCTCCATTGGCAGAACAAAAGCCAAAATACATATTTACAACTTTTTACGTCTATTGACAAGGACATCAGTCCCCTAAAATGATCATCATATAGCTAGTAGTAATTAGTCACATTGAAGTGGACTTGTTCTCTAATGTCTTACCATTCATCCAAGTGGTTTACTCAACCCTTGGAGTCAGAAACATAACCCACCATTTGCTATTTTTGTTATAAATGCTAGATTATGTTTCAGACACTCAGAGTGGAGAAAGCCACTTGGATTGAGTGGTGGAACATCTTCAAGTCTGGCTGAACATGACCAGCTACTATTAGATATATCAAAACCTAGATAAATGAGAACCTTTACAGACATCCTACATAATACAATTATCACGACTCATCTTAAAATTATCTCTTGCCATACACCTTTTATAATCAGAAAACGATAATTTAAAAATATAAATCACAAAGTTTATCCAAGGGATTGTGGTAACAAGAAGGAGTTAACCCTTCATCAGAAATCTCCCAATCGATACTTAGTGATTTAGCCGCACTGATCCAAGTCATAAGACGCTTTGATCCTGAGCACGTGCTTGTCAGACAGACAGGCCTTCTGCACTGACTGATGAACCATATTTAGATGGGGTGGGGGAGAGTGGGGGGGTTGCAAGGGAAGGAATCATTCTTAAGTTTTGCAGGGACAATCTAATTTCTTAGTAAAGCTATTATTTCTTGAGGGATCTCCAAAAATACAGCCAAAGGGTTCCAAGAAAACCAAAAAGCTATAGTTAGAGATTGTGACCCTACATATAAAAACACGTTTAGCAAACAACAAGAAGAAAAAGAAAATAAGAAAAAAAGCGTAATAAACTGAGTTATACACTTCTAATAATCTATTACTGTTCTGTGTGTGATTTAACTCTCCCTTTGGGGCTGCACTGGATTCTACACTGTCCATCGCCAGACACATACTCACAAATCTATGGATAAATTCAACATGTGTCAGATCGTTCATTCTCTACAGGCTGCAGTTCGGGCCTCTGTTGTTCCTTAGAAGGGAGGGAGCCTCTGCTTTAACGGAATGGGATGATGTGAGCTTATTTATTTTAAGGTCTTTCTAAAAGATAGCACAAAATAAAATCTGCCTGTACAGGACCGCTGTGACTTGCCAAGCTTCTCAAATGGTCACGCGGCCACAATAATTTTTGAGATTTTCAAATAGAATATTATTTTTCTGCAATAACACATATATCCAGTTGTTTCCTTGTAAATATACAGGCAACCTCTTAGGTAGCATGGACTTAATTTTACGCTTTTTTGTGTATATTTTTACATATCAAATTATATTAAAGGGCCGACCTACCCAAAACTGATACTTGAGTTCAAGATGAAGCCTGGGGGGCTAAGGCAGCGCCTAACTTCTTAAATGTTTTAATTTAAGTTTTGGGCGTTTCTGCCCACCTTTGTGATTTCCAGCTCCTTCTATTATATTTTCCATAATATAAAGCAAATATAAAATCCAGCATGGAGAGTGGTAAGTCTTCATAACAAGTGTGCATGTCCTGGTGAACACTGTCTTTGGTACAGAAAATCACAAGAATTGTTAGCACTTCTGCCTAGCAGCACTAGGGTCATCGGTTTGAAACCCAATCATCTGCAGAGAGTTTGCATGTTCTCCCTGTGCCTGCATGGGTTTCCTGTGGGTACTCCAATTTCCTTCCACACTCCAAAGACATGCTGCTAGGTTAATTGGTTCCTGTCTAAACTGGCCCTAGTATGTGCATGTATGAATATAAGTTAGGGACCTTAGATCGGCCAAACACAGGGCGAATTTCTTTCCTGCAACCACAAGTTTCACGAAAGTTCACTTGGTTCCCCCATCAGCACAGTCAGCATTGACAAGGGAATCCCTCTCGCTGATCCATTGTATTCTCCGGGAGGGGGAAGCTGTATCCGCCAGTAGAGTATAGTGCTAGCGATAATCATATGTAAAATCTGTCAGCCTGGTTGTACCCAAGTTAATTGTTTGATTGACTTGGGTACATTCATCCTGCCTATACATGGTTCAAATCTCTGCCCTTTCCTGCCGGCTCCGTCTATGGCCGGCCTAAGATTGTAAGCTCCTTGTGGGCAAGGACTGATGTGAATGTATAATATATATATATATATATATATATATATATATATATATATATATATATATATATATATATATATATATGTAAACTGCAGCGTAAATTGACGGTGCTATATAAGTACCTGTAATAAATAAAAAATAAATGGAAGAAAACTTTGGAGTTGCCCCTGGAACAGAAGGTGAGGGGAAATCCTCCAACGAGGACACCTGTTCCAGTTACAATTCTTACTTTCTATTGTGCCTCTGGGGGAGGAAGTGCAGGAAAATCTCTTCAATGAGACACAGTCAGTAAAGAATAAACTGAGGTCTTAGGGCTCTTTGAGACAGGCAGCTGGAATGCAAAAAAAACAGGAGGCGGAGGCACAATTTTGCCGCCTACCGAGACCGCCCGTCAAACTTGCTCTTTGAGTTCAATGGGTTTGCACTGCAACTGTGAGTCAAACGCTCCTCTTGCAGATGTGGTACAGTCCCGCACTGTAAAACTGCCATTCAGTAACTTAAAGTAAAAGTAAACAAAAAAAGAAAAAAAGTAACACCTCCTGAATGCATGACAGCAACAGCTATACCATAACTGATATACTGCCGTCTGAAAAGCATTCCACCACAACAGTACCAATAAAGTGAAAGAAGCCTTAGCCATTCCCTATTCTATGCAAAATAAAAGTTTCATATACACTTTTTGGCACAGGGGTGCAGAAAACACTGCTTTTAGAGACGTATAGCTTCTTTTTTTTCCCTCTATACACAACTCCACTATACCTAACGTGTTCAAGCACATTGTGGTGTTTGGATGTGTATTCTAAAGCAGCATCCAGGGACAGAAAAAAACTGTCAAAAACCTCATTCCAGGAGAATTGTATTGCCATAATTACGTGCGTGAATTTGCATATGCACGTAAATTCATTCTAGAGGCTAAAAGATTATTCTGGCCCCTAGAATGAATTTACACATGTACGCTTCTAAGTGGTGTATGCACATAAACGGAAATAGTTCACACACCAATACATGCATTTTTTTTTTTTTTTACTCGGGACCCTTCTGCCAGCTTCTAGCAGCAATATCCAGTGTTTATATGAGTAGAATTCCAGGATATAACTCACCTTAGCTGCTCCCTCCCCCCTCTTAACACCTATACCAACTAAGCTGTGTAAGCAAGTATACTTACCTATTTTCAAGCTGTTCCAGTCCAGTCATTATGTTTTGTCTTCCCTATGTTCATCAGCGGTGGCTGCAGGGGAGAGGAAGCAGCGCTGCCAACGAATGGGGCATAGTAAACCTAGGGGTGACATCACCACTCCCAGGCATTGCCAGCCGTTGTCGAGCGTTCTCTTCTCTACCTTGCCGGACACAGGGGAGATCACATGAGCAGACTGGAGCAGCCTGAAAATAGTCAAGTATACAGAATTTTCTTACACAGGTAAGACAGGTTAGACAGCGCTTCTAAAAGGTAGAAGGCTTTTTTAACCTTAATGCATTTAATGCATTAAGGTAAAAAACCTTCTTGGTGCAGCTCCCCCCAGCCCCCCCCCTTATACTTACTCGAGCCCTATTTTGATCCAGCGATGTGCGCAAGATCAGCGGCTCTCCCGGGTTTCTTTCTCCTCACTGGCACACAGAGCAGCAGGAGCCATGAGGAGAGAGTGAGAGGCGGGACGAGCCACGCTCTGTGTGTGAATGGACAATGTCCATTCACAAGAATAGGGCTCAGAATGCTTGCTATTGGGGGGCACTCAGCAGGGGGGAGGAGCCAGGACCGCCGGTGGAGAACCCAAAAAGAAGAGGATCGGGGCTGCTCTGTGCAAAACCATTGCACAGAGCAGGTGTGTATAACATATTTGGTATTTAAAAAAAAAAAAGCCTTTAGCTTTACTTTAAGATTAGCTAGCTATAGCCTGGAATTCCACTTTAATAATGTCTGTGTGCATGAGCCCTTATGTACACAACCGAAGTTCCAAGCCTTCCCTGCTTACTCAAAAAATTAAAAGTTTGGCTGGAGTTCCACAAAAACTTTATTTTCCAGACCTTTATCCTTCATTACATAAAAAAATGCCAAGTAAGTGCAAAAGAGAGAACTTTTTATTTTATTCAAAATACTCATTTTAGTAATGCTAAGGCACATCTATTCATTCACGTGTTGTGTGAATTATAATGACAAGTTCACTTTAAGAAAAGCTAGGTAATATATTTACTATGCTCACACCTTTAAACATAAACAACGTCTAATGACCTTATCCTTTAAAACATTGCCCATTAGTCTTTAAAAAAAAAAAAATCAAGGTCATTGGATTGTGTACTAAAATATCTATCTTTGTTCCCTAGTTAACAAACCTCTTTCTTTTCTTTACCCTGGCTAATGATTAACCCCACCTATAGAAAACATATAGGAGCTGTTTGTTCCGACCTTCCATTTTAATTGAGTAAACAGAAAGATTTGTCTTATGCACAGTGAGAAAGATGTTACAGAACGGAACAGCTAAGAACCTGCTGGTTCAGTCAACTGTTACAAGCTCTTAAAAAAAAAAAAAAAAATTGGAAAGGAAGACTAAAACGTATTTGTCATTTCGCTTCAAGCGTACAGTAATTTAAACACGGGAGCTCACACGGAGTCAGCGGCTGGATTGCAGGCTTCCGAGAGTTAACATCTTTTTCACTACAGTGACCACAGGACCCAAAGGGAGAGCTATTTACAGCGGAGCTCCTCTGAACGGGACAGATCGCCATATGGAGGCAAACACTGAACAAGCTGCGCGACTCGTGGCGACAAGAGCCTAGGGGGGACTGGCCTATATTAACGCCACCTGTGATGTGGAAATTGTGCTCTACGTCTGAATTACATTTTAAGAGACCACTGTGTAAACTGTTTCGAATAGACATGCACGGAAGGTTGGAGGGAATAAAATCGCGGCCTGGCAAATTTGCAAACCAGAAAAAAAAAAAAACCATACGTAAAAAATTGTACCAAGCAAAGAATGGTATCAGGGCGATGATAAAGAAAATAATAAGAACACTGCGTGATAAATATGTATAAAACAGGGCAAACTGTGTATGTCAGGGTCTACAAACTTTTAAGTACAAGGGCCAAATCATATATTACTGTTTTTTAAATTAATAAATCAAATTGAAATTTACAAATAAGTTTTATTTCAGTTTTTTTTTAAATTCAGTATAGAACAGAAAAAAAACTTCAGTAATGCCAGGGCTTTTTTTCTCAGAACTCATAGGTGCAGGAACTCCCCATTTCAGAGTCACCCCTTGTCTCCGCCCTCTACCCACCTTCGAGCAACGTCCCTTGGTTCCAACCCCTACCCATCTCCCAGTACCGCCCCTCTTTTAGAGAACACAGAACCAAGTAACATTTGTAGTGCTAAGTCATTTGTATGGGATTTGTCAGTGATAACAAGAAAAGCAGTAAAAAAGAGATCCCCTGCAGCCAGCAACAATAGACCCCCCCCCCCCATCAACAACAGATCCCTCAAGCAACAATGGACCGCTTCCAACAATATACCCCCCTCCCCAGCCACAAAAGACCCCCGGCAGCAACATCAAATCTCCCTGCAGCCAGCGTATATAGACCCTCCCTCAACAGTAGATCCCTCCTAGTCACTGACCCCTCCCCCAGCAACAATAGATCTCCCCAGCAACAATAGACCCCCCCCATCAACAGCAGATCCCTCAAGCAACAATGGACCGCTTCCAACAATATACCCCCCCAGCCACAAAGTAGCAGCAACATCAAATCTCACTGCAGCCAGCGTCAAAAGACCCCTCCCTCAATGCCCCCCCCCCCCAGCAACATAAGACCAACCCCCAGCAACAAAAGATCTCCCTAGCAACAATAGACCCCCTGCAAAAATAGATCCCCTCCAGTGACAGCAGATCCTCCAGCAGCCAGTATCAATAGACCCTGCAGCGTACGCCAGCACCCCTTGCCATTACATACATTCAGTGCTGGAGGTGCCGGAACAGGGTTCCCCTGCGTTGCCGCTGAAAAAAATCCCTGAGTACAACAAAGCAAAGAAATTCCAAATAAACTTTAGCCCATCAGAGTCCCTCTTACATTCGAGTCCCCATTAAAGTCCTCTTTACTTTGGAGTTTCCCCTTACATAAAAGTCATCCTTCCAAATTCCCCCTTACATTAGAGTTCCCATTAGAGCCCCCATCAAAGCCACAATAAACATTGGAGGCCCCATTACATCATAGTTTGCCCTAACATGAGAGTCGCCCCATCAGAGTCCCCCGCTTTACACCGGGGTCTCCATCAAAGTTCTCTCTTACATCACAGGGCTGGTTAAAGTCTTGTAGTGGGACAGATATGGCTCACAGAGTTGAGACCCTTGGTCATCTAAATAAGTATTATATTGCATCAGCGAGGCAGTTTGAAAATGCCACTCTGCCTGGCTATCATGGCAATCCAGTGCTAAAAACAGCCACCATAACAGAAGTCAAGACACACTCAACCTGCTCTTTGCTTCAATACTGAGATGGATCAGAAGGTTGATACACACCTTTCCGGGTTCGGGCGCCACCATTTCACTATAGAGCTAATATTAGGCATTTACCTTTTCAGTGTAGGAAGTAACCTGTGATTACCTTAAAAAGCTTTAAAGCTTAGTTCCACCGCACAGTACGTCTCTGCCTTGTAGACACTTAGCCATTCACAAACCACAGTCCGTAATGGTGCCACGATCAGGCATTTTGTAAATAGCCAAACACAGAGGGGGCAGAGACACGACACCAGTGCTGGCGTCTATTATACCAGCATAGGTGGGGGTGGCAGAAGTACAATGGTAGCTGTACTGTCTTGCAAAACCAAGGGGAGGCATTTTAATGTTTTTTTAAAGAAATCAAGAGATCAGAGAGATAAACACTTAAAGCTGAATTCCAGGTATGGCAATTTTCCATTTTCACTGAATGGCGCCTTGCCAAGCAAGCAACCTCTTGTGCTCACAATGCAGCAGGGCAGCCATTTAGGATTGCACCTGGAAGCTAGCGGAGATCACTGGAATATCGGTGCCCATTACTGTGATTTCCAGCTTCCACAGGTATGGCACATACATACTTATAGTGGTCCAAGCTCATCCTATGTAATCATGTAATGATTGCCATACCTAGATTCATCTTTAATACAAACTTCAAAACTATAAGCATGCTGCTGCCTGCAGTTGGGTTTTATTCCCACCTAAAATATCGTCTCTGCCGCCTATAGGTTTAAAGAACAGACCATCGTAGGATGGACACTTACTGATAGTTGAACTTATGCTTACAGTAGTGTAAGCTTAATTTCAACTATCAGTAATGCCGTGTACACACGGGCGGACTTTTCATCATCAAACGTCCAACGGTCTTTCGATGGAGTTACGACGGACTTTCGAACGACCGGACTTGCCCACACTCAAACGGACTAAAGTCCGTTCGAAAGTCCGTTCCTTTGAACGTGATGACGTACGAAGGGACTAGAATAAGGAAGCTCATAGCCAGTAGCCAATAGCTACCCTTGCATCTTTTTTTGTCCGTCGAACTAGCATACAGACGAACGGATTTTTCGATCGGACACGAGTCCGTCGGAAAGATTTGAAACATGTTCTAAATCTAAAGTCCATCTGATTTTCATGTTAAACAAACAAGCTGTTTACCATACATTTTGTTTCTGACTTTTTGAAAGGCAAACATTAGTCCCTATTCATACTTGAGCACGCCCACTTTCAGGTGATTTTGATGCATTTTTTGCCTGTTTTTTTCATGTGAAATGCATGCTTTTCATGTGTTTTCAAGTTTCCGGTATTTTAGCTTTGCCCGACACAAAGCAGTATTACTGCAACATCACATATCGTTGTCATCCTCTCATCTACCTCCAGGTGTTTCTGTATGGTATTTTGGGGACTTGTGCTTTTGGATCCATGTCCGCTATACCAATTTCTCCCCAGGCCCTCTTCTGCTTGCCAAGGCTCTTGTATAAAGACATCACTGGTTTGTAAGGGTTCTTGTGAGCCCTCTCCAGGCAGATGCAAGTCTCCACATCCAGCATGGACACTCCTGAATCCTCCATTTTGTTTACCATCTGAGGTGCTACAAGGATACATTTTTGGAGTTGGAGCACATTTTCAAGTGCTCCAACTGTAGCCATGATTTTGCCCCAAGAAAAAACTCATGTACATCAAGTGGCACCATAACGTTCAAGTATGAATGGGCACCATTTTATATAATGGCAAAAACATGAAACAAATCGCAGGTGTGAATGGGGGTATATTTTTTTCTAGAGTTCTCTGGATTCTATGGTCTTATATTTCTCTTTTTCTATCTTTACTTTGCAGTCCTAAGGTTTCAGTATATTCACCATGTCCTGTACAATCAGAATGTTGTTTACATATGTAATAATTTTACAATTCTTTTACAGTGGAAAGACAGATAAAATACGTCTCTTGCAATACATTTTTATTTTACTAGGAAAAAGAAAAGGCTTACAAGATAAATAAATTACCTAGCCAATTATCTCTTTAAATTCCTGACGTGGACATAGAATATCCTCCATATGTTTATGTCAACACAGCAAGATAAGCAGGACATAAATTGTATTGGCGTTTCATATGGGCTCTCCAAAGTACAAAGGTCAAATGGCTTATTTTTTGTTTGTTAGGTGTGGCTGCAGTTAATATGTTCCGTGTTGCAGAGCAGATGTCACGCTAACTACTCGATTTTATTAAACGGCGTGTACAAACAGTCAACCAGGAGCCAATGAACTCTGCTTTTCTTATATATTACTATTAATATGTATATGTACACCAACTGAACTAAAGGTAATCTAAGAGAGTGGTGGTTAACATCTTTATATAGTTTATGAGTATTAATTACAATGTAGCGCTACTACCCACTAGCTATCCTTTCAAGACACTTGAATTCTCACCTAGATCTTGGTAATTGATATAAAGTTTTATCTAAAAGTGCAGAGAAATTACTATTATAACACTAGTAGTAAATGTATGTTGTGTGTACAGATATGTTATATGCAGTGCTATCCAGCCACATACTGTAGGATACTCGTTATTGTTCCTTCACATATAGATTGTAAGCTCTAAGGAGCAGGCCCTCTGATTCCTACTGTATTAAAGTGTATTGTATTTGTACTGTCTACCCTCAAGTTGTAAAGCGCTACGTAAACTGTTGGCGCTATATAAATCCTGTATAATAATAATAATATATGCACCCCTCCAGAGTCTGTCTCTTTATGGACATTGGAGGGCACCTACATTATATGGTACCAGCAAAGGCATCTGGCAATTGTTCCTTGCTATTCACTGCAGCAAGAATTGAAATACCATGTGCTGGCTGTAACCCTTATGCCCTGTACACACGATTGGACATTGATCGGACATTCCGACAACAAAATCCATGGATTTTTTCCGACGGATGTTGGGTCAAACTTGTCTTGCATACACACGGTCGCACAAAGTTGTCGGAAAATCCGATCGTTCTGAACACGGTGACGTAAAACACGTACGTCGGGACTATAAACGGGGCAGTAGCCAATAGCTTTCGTCTCTTAATTTATTCTGAGCATGCGTGGCACTTTGCGCGTCGGAATTGTCCACACACGGTCGGAATTTACGCAAACGGATTTTGTTGTGGGAAAATTTTATAGTCTGCTCTCAAACTGTGTGTTGGAAATTCCGATGGAAAAAGTCAGATGGAGCCTACACACGGTCGGAATTTCCGACAACAAGCTTGGATCGCACATATTCGGACCGTGTGTACAGGGCATTAGGCTGGGTTTACTTCATCGCCCCATGAGGCTCCCGGCAGGAGTCCGGTGCGTCCCCGTTCACGCTCCGATTTCAACCCGAATTTTTGGCTGAATTCGGACCTGAAACAGACCGAAAGACGTACAGGGCTTCTGTGCAAATTCGCACTGGAGCTGCAACGGAGATTTGTGAACCGGCTCCAAAGGGAGCCGGTCAAAATCTCCTGGTGGTGCGAATTGGAATGCGGAGAACCCACATCCAATTCGCAATGGTGTGAACCCAGCCTGAAAGAGAAACTTTATCATCCCACCCAGTGTTAATTTTTTTCCCCCTTTTACCTTGTTCGCTGGATTATTCTCAAAATACATACTCACATGTCCAGTGAATCCGGCGTTATTTTACTCTGATCTGCCAGTCTGCCGCGGCATGCGGGGTCCTGTGCCGCAATCTTTTTTACTTACATTATCAGGGGGCTGCTGTCTCTTCCAGGATCTTGCAGCCAGCCCCTTGATGATGCACAGAGATGCATGCACTGATAATTACCCCCAGGCTTCCTAGGATGCATGAAGTTCGTATCCCAGGAGGTTGTGGGTAACTGGGATATCATTCTCATGTAGGTGAACATTCTGGAAATGCCAGAATAAAAAGGTATACAAAAAATTTCTAATAAATGTTCGATTGTGTGAGCCAGAAGGGGGGTAGGAATGCAATGATGGAAAGTGGGTTGGGTGGGTAAAGGTCTGCTTTAAGCCCTCTACTCCATCATAATAACACTAACCCTGAACTTAATACTCAACAATACACTGAAAATACTGATCCGTGTCCACCTTTACAAATATGTATTTCCTAAAACTAATATAGTTTCATTATATAAAAACGGAAATAAAGAATGGAAAAAAACCTTGTTTAGCAATACCAATGGGGGTTATTTACAGCTGAATTTTCAATTGTCCTCCAATACTTACAGCACAGCGTGGCAGATTATTGCCATTTACATACATCTATTGATAATTCATATCACGTGGAAATAAGAATAAAGGTTTTACGATAGCTGCAGGTATTGACCATCTGGGTTTTGTCACCATGACTGGTAAATCCCCTGAGAAGGTATTGATTGGCCACGATACTCATTTTTAGACTGTACATATGATAATTATGGTACCATGGGGAAGCACATTAAGGGAGTAGATCGTTCTACATAATATTTAGTATTGAATTTTCATTAAAGAAGGCTTCTTTTACAACACAACCCTCATTTATCAAGACGCTTTAAATACACTGAATTCAGAGTAAAAATGCTAGTTTTTACATGTGCATGTCCAGAAATTCCCTCAAAACGTAAGGCTATCCAATATAAAGGCCAGTGATTTATTGATTAGATTGTTTTAGACCTGCTCTAATTATACTCTGGCATTGGGCAAGTTTAATATAAAAAGAAAAAAAAAATCAACGGACCACATATACCCTATATTACCAAAAGTATTGGGACGCCTGCCTTTACACACACATGAGCTTTAATGGCATCCCAGTCTTCGTCCGTAGTGTTCAATATCGATTTGGCCCACCCTTTGCTGCTATGACAGCTTTAACTCTTCTGGGAAGATTGTCCACAAGGTTTAGGAGTGTGTCTATGGGAATGTTTGACCATTCTTCTCAAAGAGCATTTGTGAGGTCAGGCACTGATGTCTTGGCCTGGCTTGCAGTGTCTGCTCTAATTCATCCCAAAGGTATTTTATCGGCTTGAGGTCAGGTCTTTATGGGCCTTGCTTTGTGCACTGGTCCAAATCATTTGGTGGAGGGGGGATTATGATGTGGGGTTGTTTTTCAGGGGTTGGGCTTGGCCTCTTAGTTCCAGTAAAGGGAACTCTTAAGGCGTCAGCATACCAAGACCTTTTGGACAATTTCATACTCCCAACTTTGTGGGAACAGTTTGGGGATGGCCCCTTATTATTCCAACATGACTGTGCATCAGCGCACAAAGCAAGATCCATAAAGACATGCATTAGAGAGTTTGGGGTGGAGGAACTTGACTGGCCTGCACAGTCCTGACCTCAACCTGATAGAACACCTTTGGGATGAATTACAGGGGATACTGCAAGCCACTAGGCCAACTTAATATTGAACCCCACGGATAAAGACAGGGATGCCATTAAATTTCATGTGCATGTAAAGGCAGGCGTCCCAATACTTTTGGTAATATAGTGTATATCAGTATGTGGTCATAACCTATATTTGGTGAGGTTTGTACTTTCACTCAAAATGTGGGATTTTACCTACCACCTCCAGGGACGCATTAAGGCAAAGTAGGGTTGCAACATCAACAGTGATACACATTTCAGCATTCATTCATGCAAATTAGTCAATGAAGTCATTCAGATTTCAGCCCTATGGGCAAGGGTAAGCTTGCAGAGCACTCCATTTGGACACCCATATATATGGTGCTATATTGTAGGCTTCACACTGGTGGAGTGTGTTTTTATGTGCATCATATCACATGTCAACGCACGTTGTGTTATGACAGTGCATTAATTTGCCAAATCGCATCAAAAAAGGTGCATGTGCTACTTTTTGTAATGCAGCACACCACAAGGCATGGTAGTGTTTTACCATGTATTGTGTTGCACTGCAACTCATATCCTTTGGCAAAGTGCATTGGGTTGTCATTAAACATGAATGGCACCGTACCACACCAATGCACAACAGTGTGAACACAGTCTTAAAAGTAAACTACAGGCAGATGAAAACTACATATATGCATCTAATGTGAACGGTCTGGCCTGCCAATCAGGCAATCAAGGCACGCCTGCCCCATTATACTGCCAGGCAGTGGCATCGCTAGAGGGTGGCTTTTGGGGCTATAGCCCAGAATCTGGGGCCCATAGCCCAGAGTCTCTACAGGGGACTACAAGGGGAAGGGAGGCTCTCTGGGTACCCTGATTTTAAAAGGGGAGGCTCTCTGGGGACCCTGATTTTAAGGGAGAGGGACCCTGATGCAAGGGGGAGGCTCTCTGGGGACCCTAATGTAAGTGGGGGGCTCTCTGGGGATATACACACACACACGTATATTACATGTGTATGCCCACCCAAGCGCATGACTTTCTTTACTACGCTGCCATGGGCTCTAGCCCCAGATCTTTTGTACACCTAGCAAAGCCCCTGCTGCCAGGTCCCTGATCTCTAGGACAATTAGGCATTACAGCTTGGTTTTCCTACCGGTTTGGTTTTGGTTTGGTTTTCCTTCCTACTGGAGGACCCACCTCCAGTCTGCTAACTGGACAAAGACAGAGCAGCAGTACGATGATAAGCACATCCTCTTAAAACAGAAATCAAAGCCCTAAATACCTTCTAATGCTGAACTTCCTCTCTCAGTATTAGTTCTGCTTGTCAAGTAGTCATAGGATGCCAATATGAAAACAAAATTCTGTATTCATATTCCCCTAATGGAGAAAGGGCTGAATACATAACTTTTGTCTTCCGGTCTCAAGAATTGGGTCTTTTTAAAAAAAAAAAAAGGTGTTCTACAGATCTATTGAAATAGTAACTTCACAGAATATGCAAACAATAGAAATTGATGAACTTCCTCTCTCAATATTAGTTCTGCTTGTCAGGGAGTCATAAGAGGCCAATATGAAAACAAAATTCTGTATTCATATTCCCCTAATGGAGAAAGGGCTGAATACATAACTTTTGTTTTCCGGTCTCAAGAATTGGGTCTTTTAAAAAAAAAAAAAAAAGGTGTTCTACAGATCTATTGAAATAGTAACTTCATAGAATATGCAAGCAAAAGAAATTGCTTTAGAAATAACCAAAAGGTGTCAAGAATGATGAGAGAGGAGGTGTCTAAATATGTAAAAATGCAAATTATGTTAACGTAAACCGATAGAGTGTAATGATTTTCTCTGGGCTCAAGAAGCATCGGTGACTCGCCCAGAAGTCAGCCTCATTCGCATTGTGTCACCCTACACTTTACAACTCTCCTGCAAGGTCCAATCTTTCTGCTTCCAAACTTTGCAAACTACAGGTAAAAACCTGGCCCGATTCGCTTTTTTTTTGGTCAGGAATGCTATAATTTTCTTGCTTTGGGACCAAAGATTTATCGCTACACCTCCGATCACTTGCAATTATTACACAATGTATGATCAGCATAACACAGCCAAGCATTTTTAGCCTGCAGTCAGAGTAGCGTAGGAGCTTAGACAGAGCACTTTCACCCATGCATAATTCCCTTCCCGTAGAGCTGGCAATTGTGGAATCTAGAATACATTGAGTAGAAGTGTGTACTATCAGCACAACAAACACTATTAAATTGCCCGAGAGGGGACAGGAGAGGAGGAGGAAAAAAAAAAAAAAAAAATTCAAAGCATGTTAAACACGCCAAGAGTTGAATTCTAATGATGCCAAGCGCCAGTGATGGGAAAAGGAAGGGATCATAACAAGCCTTGATTGGTAGCGGAGGCTCCCACCCTGCAGATCACGCAGCGCTGTTCATCTTTTAACGCCACTGAATATTGATAAATATCTTCTCCCCGCACCATGGGGGGAAGTTGGGTCTCTACTAGAGAGCTCTGCCAAACTGTGTGTTTGGTTTCCCCCTCCTCTGCACTCAGGGGTTTACTCTGAGTGATTTAATTATAATTTTCCTTGTGTAAGACAAATTAAAGAGAGGAGAGCGAGTGTCATGCCAAATCAGATTATTTATCTCCTTAACTGATTGCTGTGCTCCAAACCCCAGAGACATCGCTAATGTGCTTCCCCGTGTAAACGGGAGATTTGAAATGTACTATTATTATTTTATTTATGGAAAGGGAGGGCGGAGCCTTGCTTGGTAAAGAGGTCCCGTATTCTGCTCGCTCTTAGGCTTACAAGGAAGGCGTGAAGCCTCTGACTCCTCCTTATGTTTCAACTGTCCAGGCTTACACGAATGTGATACATTCACTCCGTTCATCAACTTCATTCTCTCTATAGCTCATTCACACCGGTAGGAATTCCCCTGCACTGCTTCCTTTTATCTAGAACCTCCTTCCACGTGCCATCTGACATTCATCATCATTAAACAAACCACTGAAACACATCTTTTTAGATAGATATTCAACTAAACGCTAAACATTGGTCGCCCCATCACCACCTCGCCAGATTTTCTCTTAGTTCCCTAATAAGAATCTATTAATTTGCCTATTATTTGTCAAAATTTGTATTTGTTGTTCGTTAGAACTGTTCTATAGTGTCTCAATCCCACCATTTAATTGAAACTTTTGTTCGCTAACTAGGGTGATCTTGATTGGTAGCAATAGTGTTCTAGGAACACTTAAAGTGATATTAAAGTCTTGTTGTTTTTTTTTTTTGTTTAAAAATAACAAACATGTTATTCTTACCTGCTCTGTGCAGTGGTTTTGCACAGAGCAGCTCTGATCCTCTTTCTCTGGTCCCTCCCCGGCTCTCATGGCCCCTTCCTCCTGCCAAATGCCCCCCACAGCAAGTAGCTTGCTATGGGGGCACCCGAGCCAAGCAGCTGCTCTGTGTGGCTCGGCCCCACCCCCTCTCTCTCATTGGCTCACTGACAGCAGCCAATGAGAAGGGAGAGTCCCTGGACTTTGTGGCTCTCGTGCAACATCGCTGGATTGAGATGGGGCTCAGGTAAATATTGGGGGGGGGGGGGCAGCACAGATGGTTTTTTTATCTGAATGCATGGAATGAACCTTCTGCCTTTAGAATCACTTTTAAGAGTCATGTGTATTCTTACTTGAATCTTTATGTGCTTTGTACGAGGGTTCTTCAAAAAGTTTCTGCACTTTTTTTAACTCTATTAAATATAAAAAAGTGTGGAAACTTTTTGAAGACCCCTCTTATATTTATTCTAGGTCTATACAGTTATCCAGTGTGAAACTTCCTCTTGCTGCTGTGCAGGAGCCTCCTGTAATAAAAACAGGTCATGACTGCCCTCTCTCCTTGTTGAAGGTGACTGGTCTTGTCCACGCCCTCTCCTGTTGTTTTCTGCAGGCAGTCTGTAGTGGGTGGAGCTCTGCTTGGCCCCTCCCACAGCTTTGCTCTCTGCACAGGTTACGTGCAGCATAGTGATGATGTCATCACTACTTTTTTACAAGGCCTTTATGGCAAGAGTTCAGATTTAAGATGTATGTAAAAGGAGGGGAATTCCCCTCTTAGTTGTCCCTAAAACATATGTTCAGTTGGAAGATTTACCCTTTTGGTTCTGGTGACACTGTAAAATATTGTTTTTCCTTAACTTCCTGTCATAGTGACAGCGGTCACAGGAGAGATAGAAAGGGTGCATTTAGCTAGCAGTGATAGGAGCCGCATAAAAACGTGACAAAGGTTCTTATCCCTGTCTTTACCTACACCAATGTTCACTTCAGTTAGCACAGTCTACAGTAAAATAAGGGCCCAATGAAGCAGAAGAAAACAGGAACATTTTTGTTTTTTTAATCTACTGACGCATTTTGTTTTTATTCAAGTCAACTGAATGGGATCCTTTAAAGTGCATTAATTATGCACTACAACATAAGTGATCCGCCATGTGTAAAAGCCCTTAGACAAGCAAAGTAGTTTAAAGTGTACTAAACCTAGGACCCTGCAATCACTATATTTGGTCTCCCGCAGTACACAGAGCAGGGAAATGTGATTATTTTACTACATATAAAATACCTTTTCTCCTCAGCAGTATATAGCAGTCTTGTGACTTCTATTAGTGTCTGGTTAAAGCTTGTAGGAGGAGTTTTCATTCTCCTCT
Organism: Lithobates septentrionalis; assembly: GCA_037952835.1. Taxonomy (NCBI): domain Eukaryota; kingdom Metazoa; phylum Chordata; class Amphibia; order Anura; family Ranidae; genus Lithobates; species Lithobates septentrionalis. The sequence goes on from JBBDGP010000803.1 coordinate 1,808,080, forward strand.
GGCTGTCCTATGAGGCTGCAGGACTCCTGACCCTCTGTCTGGACAGCGCTGATTGGCCCTGTGCTGATCACATGACCCCCCCCCCCCCCCCAAAAAAAAACCAAAAACTCAGCTCATCAAACTGAGCATGTGCAGAGTGCCCCCAAGGCTCTGTAGAGTCAGGAGATGGATTGGGGATTGTGGAGGAAGGGGAGGATCAGATAAGACAGCGTTTTTACACATTGCACAGGATTAACCCCTTAGGTTCCACAGTGAGTATAACAAGCATGCTTTACTACATATACAGACTGATTTACTGTTGTGGGTTTAGTAACACTTTAATGTTTCCCAATAATCAGACCCTCAAAAAGTTCTCTTCTCACCCAACATATCTGCTCTTCAATGTTTTGGACAAGCTCTCCACTACTTTGAACCCCGCATACCTTCTCTGCATGTTCTCTGACGCAGATGTAGGTACTGCGTACACAATGAAAACGTTGCATTGACTTTGTTGGGACTTTGCAACACTTTTCATTGCTTTAAAGCAGAGATCAGCAGATAAACAAAAAAAAAATGCAGCTCTGAATCCATTAAATTCATAACAAGGACACTGTCAGTTTTGGTTCAAGAGTGTCAAGAGCATGCTGATAGGAGGAGAAAGCAGAGTGACAGAGAGATTAGCTCACTAGTCTTCTGCGTCTCCTTTCACATTTCAATGACAGGATGAAGAGGGGTCTATACATGTTACCATAAAATCAGGTCTCCTCCCCGGCCAGACAGGGCTGTGCTGCACAGCTGTATAAATCTCAGAATTGGATGAGCAGAAATACAATTTCATTGGAAGGTAACAGCTCTCATATATGCATTTCATCTGTGCATTTAGACATGTTCAGTTTTAACTTGTGATAAAACAAAAATGTAAATGGTTGACAAAAAAAAATGATATTGTTTTTTTTTTTTTTCTTAATTTACACAGCAATTATGTCTTCAAAGAAGAAGAAGAAGAACACCGTCTTCCTTGGAACAGTAAAGGAACATTTTCTTGAAGTCTAATTAATTACAGATATTTCTGGCCTAGTGTGCTTACTGCAGACGACTAGAAGACTTTTGTTTGATGACCTTAATTTCCAGTTGATAGGACAACCCCGATCCTGGAAGAAGAAATTCAATAACTCAAGTGTTCTCACACCCAAATGCACAATGATAGTAAATTGTTCCACTAACTGTACAAAGTACTGCCTCGCTCGCTCCAACAGCAATTGCATGTATTTTATTTTATTTTTTTTTGCCTTGTGTTCTGGCTCGTGTGTGTTAAATAGGAATTGAGCCTGGTACTCAGCAGATTGCCACGGCTGCTTAAAACAAGTCAATGTGCATCCTTCTGTATAATATATTGCTCACTTACGGGTAAAGATGCACCATAATTCAATCAGCGCCACAAATGGATGGCATGCACCTTACAACATGATCGCTGGGGAAGCCAAAGATGGTAATTGTTGCAATTTAACCCCTGAGATTCTAGAGCATGGCGCTCAATCAATTTGTGCAAGCAGATGAAAAGATGATTACTCCTCTCCGCGGAGACGGTAAGAGCGTAAATCAGATCATTTGACGGAAATCAGTCCAGGACATAAACGCATTGTTCATTTTGCCTCAATCTGCAGAAATATTGTGAAATAGAGATGATCCCAATATCGTTTACGAGAGGTGTGTGTGTGTGTGTGCCTGTTTTCATGAAGCAACAGGGGTTTCCAAATTAAACAATGGTGCTCTACAACGCAAGCCAAAAATAAACAAGCAATAAAAAAATAACAGCAATTATGCAGACAAATAACAAAATGTGAATAAATGGTTCACAGTCTGCCAGTTATAACAAGAGTACACAGGAGAAAATGCACATGGGATGGTGTCAAAAGTGTATATATAAATATATATATATATATATATATATATATATTAAAAATCCCCATTTTATAAGTTTGCTATGGGAAAGGGTTAACAAGTGGTAACACCTACTCAGTTTCTCATCTGTTGTATATATGAGGCTATTTGGACTCCAACATTCATTCTCCTAATTACACTGCATGGTGCAGGTTGGCAACTATAAGGCCGGGTTCACACATATGCGAATTCGATGCAGGTTTCCCTACATCAAATTCGCATGACAGGAGATTGTGACCGGCTCTCTATGGAGCCGGTTCACATATCTCCGTTGCAGCTGTGGAGTGGCTTGCGCAGGAACGCTGTGCGCCTTTGGCTCTGTTTCAGGGCCGAATTCAGGCAAAAATTGGGCCCGATTCGTCACTGAAATGGAGAACAGTGACGCACCGGACCCCTGCTGCGAGCCGCATCTGTCGGAGGTGTGAACCCAGCCTTAAGGGGAAGGATGCCTGAAGTTGCTATTTTACTGGCTTTAAGTGTATAGGTTGTGGCTACATTTGTTTTCTGTTTTTGGGCTAAGAACATTTTCAGCAATTATAGAAAATACCTGTTGATCTTGCCAGAAATGAAGTGGCCTTGTCACTTCCTATGAGCTAAGTTAGCATAAAGTATAAAACAATGGTAGTTCCTTCTCTCAAATACATACAGTGGAACCTTGGATTATGAGCATAATCCGTTCCAAGAGAATGCTTGTAATCCAAAGCACTCGCATATCAAAGCGAGTTTCCCCATAGAAGTCAAAGGAAACGAAGATAATTTGTTCCGTATTGACTTTTATTGCATGCAATACCGCATATGGCCAGAGGTGGGGGGGGGGCGCCTGAGAGCCTTGAAAATACTCGGGGACAGCTCGGCTGAACTTGGAAAGCCTCGGAAAGGCTTGGAAACACTCAGGAACGGATTATCTCCCAGTGGTTCCGAGTATTTCCGAATGGCCCCGAACGGCTGCGAACCGCTCGAGTGTCACCCGCGCCCCCGCACCTCTGGCCAAATGCAGTACTGCACACCCTATTGGCTTGTATTCTGCTTGTTTTGCAAGACAACACTCGCAAACCGAGTCAGAATATTTTTTTAAAAAGTTGCTCGTTTTTCAAAACGCTCGTTAACTGCGTTACTCGTAAACCAAGGTTCCACTGTATCTCTATTCTGTATGTAATGGAGACAAACAAAGGCAGACATGTTTGAATCCTAGCCTTGGCGGCAAGCATGGCTCCCTCCATAGATCTAGTGGAAGAGTGAGTATAGCCATACAGGGACAGCATGTTTTTCACAGGACTACCATGCAAAAATAAAGGAAAAAAGCATTAAAAAGGAAAATGAATGCAGCCACCGAGTCTAATGCCGCGTACACACGAGCGGACATTACGGCGGACTTTGCCCGGCGGACTGGATTTCGTCGGACAATTCGATGTGTGTGGGCTCCAGCGGACTTTGTTTTCTCAAAAGTTGGACGGAATTAGATTTAAAACTTGTTTTAAATTTATCCGTTGAAATCGAGTCCGGTCGAAAAGTCCGCCGTCTGTATGCTAGTTCGACGGACAAAAAGCCACGCTAGGGCAGCTATTGGCTACTGGCTATGAACTTCCTTGTTTTAGTCCGGTCGTACGTCATCACGTACGAATTCGACGGACTTTGGTGGATTGTGTGTAGGCAAGTCCGTTCATTCACAAAGTCCGTCGGAAAGTACGTCGAAAAGTCCGCCGGGCAAAGTCCGCCGTAATGTCCGCTCGTGTGTACGCGGCATAAGGACTGGTAAGCTGCAAAACAATACCTTAGATTGTAAGCTCCTGGTGGGCAAGGACTGATGTGAATGTATAATATATATGTAAAGCGCTGTGTAAATTGATGGCGATATATAAGAACCAATAATAAATATCATTTAAAAAAATGTTTAGGCAGTTTTAGGATGATTAGGCATACCAAGAATGGGCAGTTAAGTCATCCAATTACATAGCCATACATTTCTTTTGATTTTAGTCAAGCAGTCTCTTGCAATAGATGCAAACTGATATTAGACAACTTTCTTCATAATGCAACTGACAGGACTATTCATTTCAGCTGGCTGTACCAAAACCAATCCCAAGACAATAATGGAGAAGTTATGTAAACTACATAACTTCACTGTAAATGATTGTCAAGAGACAACCCACATCCTTTTCAAGAGACATCTTGACTATAATACTAACAAAAACTGAAGGAAGCCTTTAACGCCTTCCATTCCACCCAAAATAGCTTTGCTTAAGCCTAACTTATCAAAAATGTGCTAAAAAACAAATTAGAAAGGAGAACGCTCATAAAACTGCCTTATTCGCTAGTCATGGGTTTATCAGCTAGTCCGATATGGAAACTGGGCAATCGATCAAATATTGTTGTCTGTTATCATGCAAAAGGTGTAAAAGAAAACAGAGAAATGCAGTTGTTTTTTGTACTTTGTGTACATACTGGGTGTGTTCAAATGAACTTTTCCAGCGTCGTGCTGATTGAATGCTCAAAACAATTGAAAGATTTGCTCCAGATCTCTAGACGTGCCTGTTTTTCCTCTCTTTTGGGTGGGAATGCAGATAACTGAGTTTACAGAACTGATATAGCAAAAATGTGTTGTGAAAAGGTACAGACATGGTGACAGAAGAAAGGGCTCGCTTATAAAAACATCTGGTAAGAAAAAAAAAAAACAGCCATGTCGCTAGTAGCAACCAGGCAAAAGTTTGCTTGTACCCTACCTGCACTGAGATAATGAAAGCTTGAACCTAATTGGTAGAGACATTTCCCTGCAAACACGAGACCTCCTTGACCTTCTGAAATGAAATTAGGAGGTGTGTCCAGACTCTCCAATCACGTTTTAGTTGTCATGGCAAAGTTGGAGTTTTTGACTACAACGTACAAACACATAGATGACACTTTCAATCGACAAAGGTAATTTTCTAGCTTCCACAGAACCTCTATATTCACCCGACCCTAAGTTCAAAGATAATTGTCCCTCGAACCAGTACATCATGTGTCAAAACGATCTCTAATGAAGCTCCACAAAGCCAAATATCTAGAGAAAAATCTTTTCAGAGAATGGTCATCATAATTTGTTATGTAGGCATAATGGATATCAGGACAAAAAAAAATGGAAGCTGACAATTAGTCATAAGTGCCCTTAAAAGCAAGCTGGTCAGCCACTTTAAAGTGTAAGTTCACCTTTACAGAAAATCTGTAACGTGCACTTACACTGGACCCTGTCCCCATCCCCCCACGGTCCCGCTAACCTGGAGTCCGGCGATCACCCGCACTGACAGTTCGTATCGCCGCTGTACCAGTCCGGGGATTTGAAATCCCCGGGGCTTTCTCTCCTCTTCGCCCGCCGTGACAGGACGGGCTACGCGGGTTCTGATTGGTCGTGAGACCCATGTGACGGCACTGGCCATTTAGAATGCTCCTAAACGTACCTCTTGACGAGGTACATTTTGGAGATTAAGCTGCAGGGATTTCCAAGCCCCGGACCGGTGAGGCAGCGACCCAATGTGTCAGTGCAGGTGATCGCCGTGCTCCAGGTCCATATTAGGGAAAGCCTATTTTTTTCTGTTTGATCTGGTTTCACTTTGTTACAAAGTGCTCTGTTTGATCAAGATTAGTGTTAAGCTCAGCCCCCATGGGAACACTCCGCCAACTTAAAAGTACCATTATTGGCTATTAAGGTACTCTTATTGGACAGATGGGAAAAAGGTGGGCTAAACTTTGCTCTACGGCATTGGTTCTCAATCCTATTATGACCAGGGCCAGGCAAATTATTCCAAAGTCTTCCTTGCCCCAACATTAAAAAAGTTTATGCTCATACAATAAAAGTATGGGAATACAAAATATGTATATAAATTCTGGAATGCACTGGTAGGGACTGTGTGTCACTGATGGGGAATTAAGGTTCTAAATGGGGTATAGGGGACTCTGCAGCAGACTTGGTGGCCCTGTGAGTGATGAGGTTTTTGGAGGGAGCTGGGGGCAATTGTGGGTGATTGAGTTTCTGGAGGGAGATGGGTCTCTCCAGGAGAGGGCGAGTTTTGCAGGGGTAATGAGGGAGACTGGAAGGCAATGCAAGGGCTGGTGAGGTACTGTTGGGGTACTATGGGGGCTGGAGGCTCTGCAGCATGCTAGGGGGGCACTGTAGGAGGTTGACGGGCACTGTGGAGAATGAGGGCTTGTAGGGGGCCTTGGGGAACTGTGAGAGATTGAGGGGCACTGTGGGTCACTATAGGAGGTTGGGTGGCATTATGGAAGCTCGAATACACTGGGGGGGGGGGGGGGGGGGGTAAGGGATCTGCAGCTACCTGGAGCTTGAGAGGAAGGAGGCCATGAGCCACAGTCCAGTGGTTGAGAAATACTGCTTTAGAGGACAGGACATTCCCCCAAATTTAGAAAAGTAAAGCTCCTGGTAAACCCATGGTGTCTCCCCTTAGGCATGGGTTATACTTTTGAATGATAAAAATGGCTGATGTTTACTATATTGAGATAAATTACATTCTTGCAAACTTTTGCATTTGATATTGCAATAACCAGCATTTCATTTGTACTAGTATACATAATTGGATTACTTTTAAAGCTAAGTTATGAGTTTAGTGGAACTACTGAAAAAAACATACAGATCAATTTGACTTGTTCTTTCAAAAGTGAAAATATGGAATGACAATTTTCCTTTCACGGGAAAACACCCCTCCCACTTTCAAAACACACTACTTCTTTTTCTCTGTTGAGTGACTGTATAAAAAAATATCAAAGCAGTTTAGCAAATATAAGCCTTGACATACTGATTTAGTAAGTGCTACTGAAATAGGGATGTCAACTGAGAATGACGCAAATGGAATCTAGTAATGTACAGCCTGGCTGCACTGTCTTCTAAGAAAGGCCAAGGCCAGAAGACAGAGCTTTCCTGATCACCCTGTTTGTCCCTGTGCCCCGGACTCATCCAATATGAATACTCTCTATGATATTGGTTAGTACAAAAAAAAAGCAGTACAAAATACCGGACAATGTATTTCAGCTTCTGTAGATAGAAAGGTATTGCAGTTGAAGAAGAGGTTAGTCCTCTTGTCTTGTAGCTAGCCTATGAGTTCAGCATTTGATCTGCACCTGAAGCCCATTGCACTTGTATGTTCTCCCTATGTTTGTGTGGGTTTCCCATCATAATCCAACGTTATATTGCTTATGTAGTTGGCTTCCTCCAAATTGGCTGTGAGTGAGGTAAATATATAATAGGCTTTGAATGGCCATAGGGGCCAGGGACAGATAGGAATGGTAAAATGCTAAAACCTAAAATATAAATAGAGGCTATAAATAAAACTTTTATTAGCACTCTAAGGGCTCATTTACACTTGCTTCGACTCCAACAAGTCTTTGGACAGGCTTTGTTAAAGCTCTCTGAACGCTAGTCAAAGCTCCTATCACTAAAAAAAATGATTAGCTTACAGTCCTGTTTACACCTGCTTTTGCTTTGCTTTGCTTTGGCATCGCTTCAAAAATTAAACCCCATGTAGCTTCAGTGGTGCTTCAAAGCGTCTTTAAAGCCTCCATAGAAGTCTATGGCAAAGCTCGCTTGAAGCCCCACTGAAGCCTCATCGAAGCCCCACAAAACCTAACCAAAGCCCCACCGAAGCCTCATTGAAGTACCAAGCAAAAGCAATATAAACAGGACTGTAAGCTAACCATTTTATTTAGTGACAGGAGCTTTGACTAGCGTTCAGAGAGCTTTAACAAAGGGTGTCCGAAGCCATGTTTTGAAGCAAGTGTAAAGTAGCCCTAAAAGTGCAGGCCACGTTTTGTTACTATGAGGTCTAAGATTCAGATGGCGTTTTTGCCTTCCCTGCCCTTATTACATACTTCATCGGCAGAACACTGTAATGACAGAGTTTAAAGCTGCAGTTCCTCCCTTCCTCCCGTTAAGCCCTCCATGGATCTTTTCTTCTTTTTTTTTTACACTATACATACATCTTTTCCTGTAGTCTTCAGAATGTCTGATGACATTAGAGATCATAAGACATTACTTCAACTCTAACGGTAGTGCTCAGTGCTTATGTATTGACCTCTGAGGTCTATTTAGTCCAGGGGTCCTGTAAGCCCAGGCTGCATTAGGATGTGTGTTCAATGATGCTGGTCATCATTTAACCTGGAAGAGAGCTTCAGAAAGGGGGGGGGGGGTGCTTAATGGAAAAAAATTGCTTGGAATATGCTTTAAAGTATGAGAAAAGTAAGAAGTATTTATCTGCATAGATCAGCAAACAAACGCATGCATTTCTAATGAAGGGTTGCCTTTAAGAACTTCATCAAATTGAATTTTATAGAGATCTTGGGTTAAACATGCCTTCCAAAAGTGTCTACACAATAAAAGGATGACATTTATCCCCAAATCCAGCATACAAAAAAAGTCTCTCTTCCACAATTCCAGGTACCCTTGCCACCAACAGAAAATCTCAACTAGATTTGTCCAAAGTAAGTACAGGATTGTCCAGTGGGAAAATATATTTTCCAAGGTTCACGTGTACATTCAATCCACAACCTTCTTGCACTTAATAATTTTGATCTGATACCTTTCAAAGTGGAATTTTTTTGCCAGGTAAAGAGGTTGTAAAAACAAGAAAGATTTGTTATAAGAAAGGGAGTGGTTAGAAAAACAGCTTTGTATATCCCTCTCTCAATGTGTGAAAGGAAAATGCTGACTACAAGACTCCAACTCTTTGCAGAACTCAGATCAAGTCTGAGAACTGGAGCTAGCTGCATAACTGTTGGCGGATCACTCTCCAGATGGACTGTCACTTACGGCCGTCCGCTGTTAGAAGCCAGTTGTTGCACACTTTGCTGTAAATCCTGTATGCCTAAAAAGACATCTTATGGTGCTGACCTCTGCACCAGGGAAATGAAATAATTACTCCTATTGTGTGACTCATTTAAACAGAAGCCAGGTGCTCCATTTGTGCATGCAGGCAGCCAACAGTTTTCTCTGTAACTCGGCCCTAAAACCGGCAGTATGAAAATTATAGATTTATTAAGCGCCAAAATAAGAGCCTGACCTCAAAGTTAACGTTTCCTACAGGATTATTTAAACACGCACGAGACACAAAAAAGTATCACTGGAGAGATCAATGAACCCTGATCAATATAAGTGCATATTCCGCCATAGTACGTAAAAAGTTATTATGCTCAGGGAAAAGACCTGAAAAAAGTTTAACCCATTGTTAATCGCTTCGGAACTGTTGAACAATGATAGCCATATAACAAGTGGCATCAATTTTACCATAACATTACGCCAGCTATATTCTATAAGTAGATCGAATCCCAATCACTACCAGCTCATATGAGCTTTACATTGCTAATGGCAATTCAAAAGCTATTTACAACTTTTTCAAATCTATAGCAATTATTAAATACCACCTAAAGAGCCTACCAAGATGGTCCTTGTTCAGGCAAGATTTATTAATTCGATTTAGGAAGGATAAATTCACCTTTTAGAAAAAAAAAAATAAATGTACATTTTGTTGGCAGGTAAAAAAAATGTGCATTTATTTTTATTATTATTTTTTTGAAGCTTGTAAAGCATTCAGCAGATCGCTGGTGCAATGCAAGTCTCCAGCAGATCTGCTAGTGTATCGATGTGCCCATACATCCCGTATGGGCTATCAGATAAAATCTGACAGGAAGAGATAATGAACTTCCAGGGTGCTCCACAACGTTGTGGTAGTTCATTGAAAACTACAAGCCAACAGCCACAAAGGCTGCCGGACCTTGTCGTTTTTTATTCACAGTGATACGGCCAGGCGGGTGGATTCCCGCTTTGCCATGATTTTTTTAAATTGTGACAGCTAGCGGGGGGGGGGGGGGGGTAGATCCCCGCTAGATGTCAGATCGGGGAGGTGTGGAGGCAGGTCCGTTCATAACATGTTACATGTTACACCCTGAATATGGGTGTATTATGTTACGAAAGGTGAACTTATCTTTTAAGCATGTATTAAATGTCTACTGCGTGCATAGCAGTTAAAGTGGTTGTATACCCTTTTTGTTAACTTTTACCTACAGGTAAGCCTATAATAAGGCTTACCTGTAGGTAAAAAAAATATCTCCTAAACCTATACGGTTTAGGAGATATTCCCCTCGCAATGAGCCGCTGACTCCAGCGGCGCATGCGCACAGGGGATTCTCGGCTGACAGCCCGGCAAACTCCGGAGCTTGCCGGGCAGAAGTCTCCTGCGCGCATGCGCGGGAGTGACGACATCGCGGCTCCGGCCACTCACAGTGCCGGAGCCGCGATACCCGGAAGACACGCCGAGGGGAGATGTCAGCTCCCTCGGCGTGGACAGGATGAGATGCCGGCGCCTCGTTCTAAGGTAAGTATATCATAATGAGCTAGTATGCGGTGCATACTAGCTCATTATGCCTTTTCCCTTGCAGGTATAGGAAAAAAAAACGCGGGTATACAACCGCTTTAAGTAGCTGATTAGAATCGATTTTAAAAATATTGGATAGAAAAGCATTCACTGAAACATATGAAAACATTCAATCTGAATAGGTCCTGTTCTTGCATGTCAGTAGTGCATTGCATAAAGGTGAATGTCTGACCAAGAGAGACGCCATGTTATTTGAAAAAGAGAGCCACAAGGAGATGTTACAGTTAAACATACTCCCTCTATCTGGAAATATATCATTGCTGGCTTCAATTAAAGTAATCTTGTCAAAAGGAAATACTGAAGCTGTCGTTGATAAACTCTCTTTCTGAAATTGTTAGTTGCTTGACCGGCATGCAAATTCCTCAGCTTAATTACTAAATTCTGACTCTCCATTTGCTACATGCTTCCTCCAGGCCTGGGACCCAGAAGCATTGAAGCCAGACACAGCTAGCCTTTTCTAGAAGTAGGTAACAATGGTAGCCTTTGTGTTTCTCTCATGATGGGTATACTATCCCTTTACAAAAGAGGAATTTTATGAAAACACAAAAGAGGGCTATATGCATAAATATAGTTCTTTCTTCCTGACACCCAGATTTGTTTATACCCAATACCCCAATGGATGCACAGTACATCACACAGCCAGCTCATAGCTTCTGAATGCAGCTCCTGGTTAATCATTGTGCTATCAACTAAGAACAGTGAGGATTAGATCAAAAATATAAAGTATTCTGTCTGTAAAAAAAACAATTTTTCCCACTCAAACCCCTTACATCAGGGGTAGGCAACCTTGGCACTCCAGCTGTGGGGAAACTACAAATCCCATCATGCCTCTGCCTCTAGGAGTCATGCCTGTGATTGTCAGGGTCTTGCAATGTCTCATGGGACTTGTAGTTTCAAAACAGCTGGAGGGCCGAGGTTGCCTACCCCTGCCCTACAGCATCTAAATGAATGCATCACCACATTCGACAACCTTTTATGAATCATACACTAAGCACAGCCATATGCTCATGAGTATCTGAGCATTGATACCAGTCTGAGCTGTTCTTGTGGGCAGCTAGTGACTGTTAACCAGGAAACAGCAAGCACCTGCACTTGTTAGGAATACGTCTTGCCCTGCAGAGGGATTCCACAACAATCTGAAGAATCTGTGAGGCCAGTTGTGAACGGTTCCCTTTCCCCATACAAGAGTGACATGATCCTTTCAGACTATCAGCAGAAGCTCAAAACCATCCAAATCAGGATAAAATACCACAGAAAGTTTGGAAAGGCAGCTATATGGTCAACAACAGATATAATTAAATAGGTGATCGGCAAACCCACCGGCATTTGGTCAGATGACTCACCAACAAACACAGGTAGTGTTAGATATGTCTACCCCTGCTAGAATTGCTTAGCACCAACAATAAAGGATACAGATGATGTTTAGTCATGAAGTAAATTTCCAACATACTGGAAAATCTGTGTGCTAAAACAAGCAGATCTAATGCATAAAAGACCTTACTTCTGCAGTCTGTTAAACCCTTTTTTGGCCTGAGTAATGCCAAATTGTGCTACAATTGCTTTAACTATGCAATATATTGCTCCCAAGACTTACTTGAGCACAGCTAAACGGATGTCCTTAGAATTTTTAGCACATGCCATTTTTACGCTCTAAGATGATACAATTACAAGCCAGTAAAGTGTTCACACAGCCCTTGCTGACACATACCTCTCTCTTTTTGGAGTGAGAACTGAGGCCTGGCCATTGGTTGATGCCTGATGGTTGAGGAGCAAGGAGGTCTTGGGGGCTGCCACCGAAGAAACACATGTCGTGGACAGGTCCAACGTGCTGTGGTTATTACAGCCACCATCGTCCGCCGTGTGCGAGCTCGTCACTTCTTTCCAGAGCTGCTGCAGCTCCGCTGGAATCATGCCTGAAACAAACAAATTGGATAATTAAATCAATTAACAGCTAATTCAGCCCTCCTCAAACAGTAATTAAATCAAAAGAGTCAGTAAACAAAGACTGAACCGTTTCTCCCCTACAAAGGATAATGAAATGCAACAATTCATTCTTTTCTGCTATGGTATTTGCTTAACTAAAAGGAGATTATTAATCTTAAAAGTAGAGGGGGGGATTGGAAAAGTAGCAAGGAGCCTGTTGTATCTAACCGAGAATTCTCATCAACATACAAATTATCTTTGTTTTAATGAAATTGTTCCCAGGAGTTAAACGACACAAGTATCCTGGTTTGGTGCGTATAATCAGCAAAGCAACAGTATGCCATGACATTATATTCACTACGAGCTTCACAAATTAGCTTTTACCTTTACAATATAAGATTAGCAAGCTTTCAAAGATGAAATCCACTACCTGAATCTAAAGTGACCATATAATGTAATCCCGAAACATAAAAATTACATACAGGTTTGGAAAGATTTAAACAAAATCAGGCACCGTGGGTTAACATTCTTTCTCAGCTTGTTATTGCTGGGCATGTTCGGGACAAAAACATGTTCCTTCACAAACTAAAAGGAACTTTCTTTATGTGTCATTCACGCCGGTGTAATGTTGAGGCAGCTATAAGATTTTATAAATTTAACTTGAAGGTGGAATTGCATTTCTAAAAATCCTATTCTACCTCCCATTGCCCTCCTGATCAATTTTGTACCTTGGATTAGTGACCTCAGAAGCAGACCAACATATATTCTCAGTATCCACCCTCCCAGAGCATTGTTTGGATTATTGGAGTCATTTTGAGGCCCACCTTTCCTTTCATGAGCATGCTTCAGGCCCTGGGTAAGTCAACACTAAGAAGTGAATTGTCTGTAGCAAGTAGATATTAAATCATATAATAAACATTGCAAATTCTGAACAGCTTTATACTGAGAAAAAGCCATGTGTGTGCCATACCAAAAAGTCTTGATGAGATCTTTTGTCTTCAGTTATGTCTTTAGGACTCAGGTGACAAAATTGTTAAAGTTTCTAAACTGAAGCCTCGGTTTAACTTTGGAATAAAATCTTTACATCAACTTTTTGATCATCCAGCCAGACAGCAGTCAGATCATATTTGTATCTGACTACCTCCAAAACATTCTGCAAGTCCCATACCACAAGCCCATTTTAGCTCTTCTGGAGTCATTTTTGCATTTGTGATTTTAAATAAGTAGTAATTTGACCTAGCCCCCAATCTTTGATAAGATTATCATTATTCAGGATTTATATAGCGTCAACAGTTTGAGCAGCACTGTATACCATAAGGGCAGACAGTAGAGTTAAAGTGGTTGTATAGTCTTTATTTTGACTTTTACCTACAGGTAAGCCTATAATAAGGCTTACCTGTAGGTAAAAAAAATATCTCCTAAACCTTTACGGTTTAGGAGATATTCCCCTTGCTATGCGCATGCGCACAGGGGATTCTCGGCTGAAGCCCGGCAGCTGCCGGACCTTGCCGAGTAAGAAATCTCCCGCACGCATGCGCGGGAGTGATGACATTGCGGCTCCAGCCACTCACAGCGCTGGAACCGCGATACCCGGAAGACACGCCGAGGCAACATGACAGCTCCCTCGGCGTGGACCAGGTAAGATACTGACGCCTCGTTCTAAGGTAAGTATTTCATAATGAGCTAGTATGCAGTGCATACTAGCTCATTATGCCTTTTGCTTTACAGGGTTAAATAAAAAAAAAAATTGCGGGTATACAACCGCTTTAAGCCTGGTACACACTAATGCCACGTACAAACGTTCGGAATTTCTGACAACAAATGTTCCATGTGAGCTTGTTGTCGGAAAATCCGACCGTGTGTAGGCTCCATTGGACATATTCTGTCGAAATTTCCGACAACAAATGTTTGAGAGCTGGTTCTCAACTTTCCGACAACAAAACTTGTTGTCGGAAATTCCGAGCGTGTGTACACAATTCCGACGCACAAAATTCCACCAATACTCGGAATCAAGCAGAAGAGCCGCACTGGCTATTGAACTTAATTTTTCTCCGCTTGTCGTACGTCTTGTACGTCACCGCGTTGTTGACGTTTGGAATTTCCGACAACATTTGTGTGACCGTGTGTATGCAAGACAAGTTTGAGCCAACGTCCGTTGGAAAAAATTCAATGGTTTTGTTGTCGGAATGTCCGATCATCTGTACGCGGCATAGCAGTTTTTTCCATGCAACCCAGGCAGCTGCACGAAAACAAACTGACAGTTCCAGTCGGAGACACTGCATTAACCATACGAGCTGATGTGTTCTGACAGGGGGATGCCCCCCCGCCAGAGCTCTCTGCCATTGGATGAGAACGTTAATTAGGAGTCAGTCAGCTACTGGTTTTCCAGCATGCATGTCCGACACACTAACGTACACACGGGCAGAATGACGTCCATTTATTTTGAACCGGCAAATGTCTCCCGACATTCTGGCCGTGTGTACGGAGCTTTACAATGACATTAATACAGGAGGAATCAGAGGGCCCTGCTTGTTAGAACTTACGATCTAAAAGGGAGGATCAAAAGATAATACTTGTGGGGGATGGGCTGATCACTAATAGTTATGTCATTAGGATAAGAGGTAAGCTGCCATAGGCCCTAAACAGTATGGAAGTCTCGGTTTAACTTTAGGGCACTCATTGACAGTCCGTTATCTGACCTGCCATAGCAGGAAACAATCTCATGTCTAGAAGAGCCCCGGACTTCCCCCTCTCTCCCCAGGCAGCTGCAATCTGCAGGAATAGTCTGTCAGGCCAGTTGGGCAATCTGTTCCCATTATCACTTTTCCTTTATAGGATAAACACCACTGGAAGTTCCTTTTCCTTTCCTTCCCTTCTCCATGACATGAAAATGATGCTTGGTTGATATGTCATCTTTTTTTCATCAACTTTTTGATGCGCTAGGCCCCCGGGCGGGTTCATACTCCACCAATGACTAGGTCCTTAGCTTGTATGCAAGAGACAGCGTGCGCAAGCAGTGAACAGAGCTTATGATACCACATCAAAATCTACAGCAACCAATCAGAATTCATTTTTTAGTGTTCCGATTGCAGAATTCACACTTCAGGCTATGAGTTATGGCACTTTGCAGTCATTGTTCTTTGCGCTGTCCTACTGAATAAGCCCACCGAAATGTGGCAAAGTGCATCTGCGTGTGTACTGCTGCTCAAACTCAACCCCTTCCCCATCATCAAAAGTCCCGTGAAACGCAGAATATTGTGACAAAGTAACATGTAATGAAAGACACATATTTTTACTTGCGTTTTAAATGAAGACAAATAGCTTTGTTATGAAATACATTTTTTATTAATCACGCGGAGACATAAATTATTCATTCATATTGTCTCCTTGAAATGCTTTTCACTTTTTAACAGTCAAATTGATTACACTATGATTATTTCATTAACACACCTATCTCTCTCATTAATTTTGGTTTCTAGTACTGTTCGCTTAATTGATGGATGTGTCTACGCAAGAAATACATAACTTTCTATAAAGCTCACCCAGTTATTACTGTCAGGGCTCAGATCAATGCTAATGAGCAAGAAGGGGAGGGCGGAAATGTAAAACCAGCTTTTGGAAGAGGTATTATCTAATTTTTCCTTTTGTTCTAAGAAATTGGACAGCTGTGGCATCAATAAAAAAAAAGAAAAGAAAAAAACTAAAAGTAATTACGAAGTTGCCCCTCTAACTGCTATGCTAACCTATTAAAACTACTATATATTACATCATGCAATTACAGAACATCGGAACCTAGCTTTATCAACAGCTTCTTCAAAACACGGCAGCCATTTATGCCTAACTGTTATTGGTTTTTGATTGGTTTCTGTGGATAGTCTGTTCTGGACTCTTCAGCAAGGAAAAATCCTAAGTAGTTCTTTTTGTTTATGAGGGGCTGCACAGTTGTGTTTGCCATAAATGCATCTCATCTGTACTGTATTCACATATTTTACCTCACCCTGATTAATAGGACTTTGACTTTGAACATGGGACAGTATGGAATTAGAGTGAATAAAGGGTATGTAAACCCTATGAACTTCGTTTACTTGCTCTGTCAAATATACTGTAGTGTAAACACCTATTGATCCTACCAGAAATCTTGTGAGCTGATAACCTCCTGTGATGATGGTTATCAGTTAGCACTGTTCTAATGTCTCTCTGTGGACTACGACCCCACCCCACCCCACATATTATGGAGCAGAGCAGAGGGGGAGTACTAAAGCACTTAAGCTGGCCTTAAATGGATCGAGAAGATTCAATCTATCTATGAGCAGGCTAATTGTACCCAAGTCAATCCATCCATCGACTTGGGTACAACCAGCATGTCAGCATTTTAGCATGCGATTATTGCCAGGCAAACCTGGAAAACTTTTATAGGCCAGAGTCTGCAGCCATGGATCATTATATTTGATGTGTCTCAGCTTGAGGTGTCATGGAAGACATTTGAACATGGTTAAGCTGGCCATAGATGGTGCGATTTTTTTTCCTGCAACCACAGGCTGCAGGAAACCAAATTGTTTGATTCTCTCATCAACACAGTCGGTGATGGGGGAATCTCTCCCGTGGAGCTATTGTGTTCTCTGAGCGGGGGGGGATGGGTATGTGGGATGAGCTGTCCCTGATGATCCTAGTGGTCATTGCTAGCAGCTACAGATGAAATATGAAAAATCCCACAGACCGGCTGTACCTGCGTTGATCGATTGATCCAGTTGGGTACAATCAGCCTGCCCATGCATAGTTCAAATCTCAGCCAATCAATCTGCACCCTCTTCAGATTACCAGTTCTCATGGAAAATAAATGGCCATCATGGTATAGTATAAATTGTGACGTCACTTCCTGCCCAGTAAGAAAGAGGCTTGGAACACAAGCAGTGTAGGAAATACACAGGGGAACGCACACCGGCATTCCGGACCCCGCATACACGGCTGGAATAGCTTGGTACCGGCTTATCGGCACATAAACATGTGAGTGCAATAGTCTTTTTATACCTTTTTTAATAAACAAGTTTAGATATACTATACCATGATGGCCATTTATTTTCCATGAGAACTGGTAATCTGAAGAGGGTGCAGATTGATCCATTGTGTGGAGTGGTGATCCAACTAATGAACCAAAGGCGCACAATCACCTGTTTCTGGTGATTGGCTAATCTATAAGTGGTGGAATCACAAAATGGTGGTACTTAGGTGCACAAGTAAGAGATGAATCCAGTCGATCACTCACTGGAGGCGACCAGCTACTTGTAACCACCCACTGCACTGGGAGTGCATTGAACTTTTCACTAAAGATATATATTGAATGGTTGATTTACTTTACAGCAGCAGTTTCATTTTTTTAGATTTTTTTCTACACATGTTCACGTTGGTACTGTATGTATGGTTTTGAATCCTATGGCTTAGGACACATACTTTTTATACGTTTTTTAATTTTGAGCGCACAAGCACGTTTATATAATTTTTTGAAGGGTAAAACTAATAGTGTTTCACACCGAATTATTAGTCTTTTACACAGCACACTGTAAGGACATTTTTGATAATAATATACACTATTAAGGTCTATGGTTATAAATAGTAGTGGTACTTTATGGCAAACACAGTTGCCCAGCCCTTTTAAGAGTAGAGCATCTAAAAGGGGTCATTTTTTTTTTTTTTTTTTTTAAGTGATGCTATGTGAATGAGGACATTTTTTTTTTTTTTTTTCCTCCAACTGTTTTTTATTAAATTTTAACAGCTTACAATTATAGACAGTAATCTTTGCCATACAGTTATATATATTCTTTCAAGATTCATTATACAAAAAATTATGACAAAATAAAACCTATTCATTTGCGATGAGATTAAACAGTGAGATATCTATGTGGATTTAATGAAGGAGGCTCAGGATGCCTTCCATCAGCTCCGATCAACCCAGTTGGGTTCAGACTGTGTCCGGAGGAGAGAGTTGGCACCCTCTAATATGCGTAATATCTGGTCTTTTCTTTTTGTGGTATATGAAAGCAATGAGTACAGGTATCACGATTTGAGTTAGATATCTCTAAAGTAATGTAAATTGAGATAAATGATAGGAGAGAGGGGAGGTAAAATAAAGCATAGAAGGGGGGGAAAGGATGAAGGTTGGAAGGACCTAGAAAAGATAAGGGGGGGGGGGAGGAGAGGTTGATGTGTTCTAGATCCTCTCCGGCTTCCATCTTCAAGTCTGTTAGTGTATGGATGAGGACATTTAACAAATATAAAGTGTTATCCCAATTTTGCTACAAAAGTGGATTTTTTTTTTTTAGTAGAAAAAGTGGGGGTGGGATCCTCTATTAACTTTTTTTTTCTGTCTGTGTCCCTGCAGGAAAAAATAGGCTACACATGTTAAAAATTTTTGCTTTTAAGCTAAAACATCTTAGGAGTGCGGAGTGTGGTAGGAGCATTGGAGTAAGTTCTCAATGATGTTATATACTGTGTGGAGAGGTTGAGAATGGATTGTTGCAATATAAATATGGCAAATATATAAATAATTTTACCAAACCTGGGACCATCAGGAAAAAAAGCAAAATAAAATAGCAAAGGGTGTTATCTTTTTGTCTTTGTACAAACAGGACAGCATCCAACCTATAACAATTTATTGTATATTTCCAATGCCAGTATTTAATTCTTTTTTTTTATTTTTTTATATAAAACTACGATGTATACCTTTAATTGCACGGGAGCTGTAAAGGCTTTCATTAACGTCCCCAGAATTTAAATCATAGTCCTTTCAAGGTGCTACATTAAAAATAAAACAGGCAGCTGAGGTTTTATTGATTCAGAACACATCATAAAAAATGCTGGGGTTTTAAATTTAATTTTTTTTTTTTTCATTTAGAATACAATGCGCAGATAATCATCTCAACGTGATCAGCCAAACATCTTTACTTCTCTAAACTGTTAAAGATTTTAATTATACCGGCTTCGAAGAGCAATGGTCTAATGAGGCAATAGGCTCTAGAGAACGTAAGTGGCTAAGAACTGTGAAATGAGTCTGATAGAATTTTTTTTTTTTTTTTTTTATTCACCGTGGATATTTTGCATATCAAAGAGGAGTAAATTATTGCACGACACACCAGTAACCTTCCCCGCCTTTGAGAGAGCTGCATTAACAAAAACAGTAGGTCCTCACCAAACCCCACTCTACTTTCTAATAACGAGGAAAAAAAAAAAAAAATCTTAATATAGTTTTTAGAAATTATTAAATATGGCAGAGGAGAGCAGCATTAATACATTAGGTGATGCAATAATTTTGAAAATGTATCATTTGGCTCTGAAGCCAATTCGTTTCTGTCTCCCGTCTAAACCGCCACATGCATTTAAAAAAAAAAAAAAAAAAAAAAAAAAACGCCAATTATATTTTGATAGATTTGGTACCAAATGAGCATTTAGCTATTAGACATATTCAATTATCACATGTCCTTTAAAATTAAGCCCAGGAGACAAATTAAACAAAGAGGAAAAAAAAAAAAGGTTAGCACACAACCCTGTGTCCCGTTTTTTTTTTTTTTTTTTTTCTCGTGCAGGCCATTATTTCCCGGCACCTTGCAAAGTGACAGTGTAGGATATATTTTTAGCAAACGTACTTGACAGGACTGTCTACACACTAACAATTACCTCAGAAGAGAGCTGACCCTTACTCTCCTGATTCTGCATTAAAACAATAGCGCATCAAATTGTCCCTCTGATGCTAATACGCGGAGTGTTTGGATTAAAACGCGTCAGGCACGGCTAGGCTATTTTGTGCTGGTATTTAAGGAAATGCATCTATTAATTAGCCGAGCACTCCTTTGCAATATGAAATTGTAATGTTCCTTTCGTGCTAGTAATACCTCTCAAGTGTTTCAGGCACAAAGCCCCCTAAAAATTCAGCGGCTAATTAATTAATTCGCAAATGAATGTGTGCAGGCTGTAAATTCAGTCACTCGCTGGATGGTAACCCCCCCCCCCCCCTTCCCCCTGCCCTGTGGGAGCTGATGCCAGGGAGATCTCTGAAGCTTCCGGATCATAATTTTAAGAAGCATTAAGGAAAAAAAAAAAAATCTGTTCTTGGTTATCAGATGAGGCACACAGATACTTGCACGTCTGTAAGCTATCTGACCTTTTTTTATCTGTTATATTTATGCACTGCTATACATGTTTTGACCATCTTGCATAATAACAGTCCTTGTTTCCTATACATTTACAATGGTAGAATGGCAAAAAAATTCCAACTTTCCTGTAGACTTTATGTTACAATCATGTTCTGCATCTACACTGTCTAATGCCGCGTACACACGAGCGGAATTTCGGCCCGCAAAAGACTGATGAGATTTTTTCATCGGAAAATGCGACCGTGTGTATGCTCCATCGGACTTTTGCTGGCCGAATTCCAGCCAGCAAAAAATTGAGAGCATGTTCTTAATTTTTCGGTCGGAAAAAGTTCCTATCCAAAAATGCAATCGTCTGTGGCAATTCCGGAAACAATTTTACGCATGCTTGGAAGCATTGAACTTCATTTTCTCGGCTCATCGTAGTGTTGTACGTCACCGGGTTTTTGACGGACGTAAGTTCAGCAAACTTTTGCGTGACCGTGTGTATGCAAGGCAAGCTTGAGCGGAATCCCGTCGGAAAAAGCCGTCATATCTTTTTCTGATGAGAAGTCCGACCGTGTGTACGCGGCATAACTGTCATATGAACGTAGCAACCCTGTTCACATTGAATGATGGTCTCCAGTGTGGACACCTACAGCACCAGTTTTAGGAGTTTGATATTTGCAAGCAGCATGGAGGAAAGATGATAAATAGTATTTATAAATACATTATTACGGTATTTATACTATTTAACATCTATATTCTTGGACAGATTCTTGAAATTAAATTGATGCCCTTGTACAAATGTTCAGATTAAACATTTGCCATAAATCACTAATGCCCCGTACACACAATTGGATTTTCCCATCCAAATGTTGGATCTGAGGTTGTTGCCAGAAAGTCCGACCGTATGTGTGCTCCATTGGACATTTGTTGTCGGACTTTCCGCAAACAAATGTTGGCTAGCAGGTTCTCAAATTTTCCGCCAACAAATGTTTGTTGTCGGACTTTCCACGACACGATCTACACAAGTCCATCGGACAAAAGTCCACGCATGCTCGGAATCAAGTACGAGCCGGAGAAATAACTAGCGTTCGTAATGGAGATATCACGTACGTCTTGTACGTCACTACGTTCGTAATTGTGTGACCGTGTGTATGCAAGACAAGTTGGAGCCAACATCCTTTGAACAAAAATCCACGGTTTTGTTTTCAGATAGTCTGATCGTGTGTACGGAGCATTAAAGTGGAAGTAAACTTCCATCACTAACTTTTACCTATAGGTATACACTACCTATAGGTAGTGTAAATATCTCTTAAACGGGCCTAGGAGATATTCACTGTATATGCAGCCAGTGACATCACTTCCGCATGCGCTGTGAATGAACGATCACCCGTGCCGTTCCATCAGAGCCCCGTGCCTTAAATGTGACGTCATCGCGGCTCCGGCCAGTCACAGAGCTGGAGTCAGCAAACCTGGAAGTAAGATGGGGGAAGATGAAAGCGTCTGCAACTCTGACAACTCGGCACTGGAAGAGCTTTGTTTTAAGGTAAGTTTAACATACTATGTATACTAGCACATTATGACATTACCTTGCAGGGTAAGAAAAAAAAAAGCATCCAGCCATTTACAATCGCTTTAAGGATCGTCCTATAGCAGATATACTGCTACGGGGCAGCCCTCCTGCGCAAAATCACGTCTATATATATATATATATATATATATATATATATATATATATTAAATGACAGTCTTTTTTTGTTTAATAAAAAAAACACAAAGGTAATCAAATACCACCAAAAGAAATTTGTGGGGATAAAAAACCCATAAATTTTATTTGGGTACAGCGTTGCATGGCTGTGCAACTGTCAATTAAAGTAACGCAGTGCCGTATCACAAAAAATGGCCTGGTCATGAAGGGGGGGGGTAAAACTTCCAGAGGTCAAGTGAATAAAGAGCTACTGGCACAGATGAATGTTCTATGTGAGATATGTGAGATAGTGGCTCTTAAAGGGGCTCATGTTATTCAACACCGCGGTCCCAACAACAACAATGCGTTCGCCTGAATTGGAATAGGGTTTGTGCCACAGGAAGGAGCACCGACTGTTTAAACAGAATTGCTATCTCTGTACTCATTAGCTGTTAGTTGTTTTTATTATGCATTTTTCTCATCAAAAAGTTTAGTTCACATACATAATCACTGCAAAGGTGCGAGCCATTGTTCCTCTGGGATCATTATTACTTCCAATGGAGTGTTATTTCATCTCCACCTGGAATGGCAACATTTTCTGCTACCTGATAGATCCTCAAATTTGTAAGCTCTGTGTAAGCAGTCCATCTACTTTGAATTGATATAAGATTGTAAAACATGCATTAAATATGTGTCTTAACCCAGATAAGTTCATATAAAACTGCATACAGTAATGCACATTACAGATGCAAGTTCACGGCTGTAAACAGGTCCTAACCTGAGCCTGGTAGGCTGCATTGATGGGCACTGATGAGGCAGCATTTAATGGGCGCTGGTAAAGCTGTATTTGATGGGCGCTGGTGAGGTTGCATTTGATGGGCACTGGTGAGGCTGCATTTGATGGGCACTGGTGAGGCTGCATTTGATGGGCACTGGTGAGGCTGCATTTGATGGGCGCTGGTGAGGCTGCATTTAATGGGCGCTGGTGAAGCTGTATTTGATGGGCGCTGGTAGGCTGCATTTGATGGGCACTGGTGAGGCTGCATTTGATGGGCACTGGTGAGGCTGCATTTGATGGGCACTGGTGAGGCTGTATTTGATGGGCACTGGTGAGGCTGCATCTGATGGGCGCTGGTGAGGCTGCATCTGATGGGCGCTGGTGAGGCTGCATCTGATGGGCGCTGGTGAGGCTGCATCTGATGGGCGCTGGTGAGGCTGCATCTGATGGGCATTGGTGAGGCTGCAATTGATGGGAGCTGGTGAGGCTGCAATTGATGGGCGCTGGTGAGGCAGAATTCATTGAAAAGGTGGGGTATACATGGGCAGGGTAAAAGGGGTGGGGCCAGGGGTGGAGCCAAGGGGGGAGGCGGCAAAATTAGGTTTCGCCTAGGGAGTCAAGAATCCTTGCACCAGCCCTGAGTACTGATAGAAATGACCCAATTGCTTTACAAGACATTTCTACAGACATTTCAAAGTGGGCATAATAAGTAAATAAGTACCTAAAATGACTGATGCTTTTTAAAAAGCCCCCTGAAAGGCAAGCAATTCATACTTACGCTCCATTGAACTTGGTTGCGCTGAAAGGATATCTTGCTGGAAAATTTTCTGCATCTGAAAATTTCTAGAGTGTTGGATGCCTGTGTCCCCCGCTGCGCTCTGTGGTTCCTTCCGCCAGTCCCTACAGCACATAATAGCGCAGTAGGGGATTCGGCATTCGATATACTAGAAGTATAGCAAATGTTGTCACCCCCCTCTGTGCTATGTGGTCCCTTCCATCAGTTCCTATGTCATTACAGCACATAGTAGCAATCAGAAAGGCCAATAAGGGACTCGGCATTCGACACACTGGAAGTGCAGCAGATGCTGACGGCCCCCTCTGCGCTATGCAGTTCCCCCCGCCAGTCTTCCCTATGTCACTACAGAACATAGCAGTGATGTAGCTGCTGGCAGGAGGAATCACAGAGGCCAGTGGGGGACTCAGCATTTGACACATATGGAAGTGTAGAAGATGCTGTCGTCCCCCGCTGCACTCTGTGGATCTTTCCGTCAGTTCCTATGTAACAAGAGCACATAGTAGTGATGTAGGGACTGGTGAAAGGAATCACAGAGACCAGTAGAAGATTCAGCATTTGACACATATGGAAGTGTAGCAGATGCTATAGAGATTTCAGCATGAGTCTCCCTTCACTGCAGAGGTGTCCTGCCACTGCTTGCTTTGCAGGGGGCTCTTCTATAGAGCTTTTTTTTTATTATTATTAATAGTGTCACTTTAACAAGCTTGTACAGTCATAAAGGAACAAGAAAAGTAACAATTATTATTTACATATATTCCATATGCCCAATTAAACACATTGGCATATGAAGGTGACGCTTGGTTCAGCAATGCAACTTCCTGTACCACCTCTCCCCATCTCCAGCCTCCTGATTGGACAGCAAATGAGTAACGTCACCTCTGCCCACTGAGCAGGCGAATAATCCGGGCACCAAGACAGCGGGAGGAGGAAGCAGCAGTATGTTATTTGTTTGTGTGGTGATGCAGCGGTGTAAAAATCACAAGTATTTGCATAAAAATATAAATCCTTAGTGGTTAGCTTTTCTGCTTTTCAGCACTGGGGTCCTGGGTTTGAAACCCAACCAGGACACTATCTGCATGGAATTTGAATGTTCTCCCTGTGCTTGTGGTGGTTTCCTCCCACACTCCAAAAATATGGTAGTAGGTTAAATGACTTTTGTCTAACTTGGCCCTAGTATGTGCTTATGAGATAGGGACCTAATATTGTTAGCTTCTTGGGAGCAGGGACTGATTTGAATGCACAGATTGTAAATTAATGTTAAAATTGTTGGTGCTATCTATCTATCTATCTAGCTATATATATATAGATATAGATATATATCTATATCTATATATATACACACACACACATATATATATATATATATATATATATCTATATATATATATATACACACACACACACATATATATATATATATATATATATATATATAGCACCAACAATTTATACATTAATTTACAGGTATTTATTTACCTGTAATAAATCCTTTTGCAGGCCCAGGCAGTAAACATATTTGAAATGTGTATTTACCGGTTCACCTGGAGTTCCACCTTAAATCCCCATGCTTTTACAACTCCAGTAAAATCAGACTGAAGACCTGTTATTGCGAAGGGCAAAGCAAACAGGGACTCCAATGTAAAAAGCATCATAATTCAATAACTAGATAAGACATTCGTGTAGTGTGCATGCCAATACTAATCGGTATCACAGCAAACACAACAGGAAAGAAAAAGCATTAACGCATTTGATGGATCCGTAAAAAAAAAAAAAAAAATGTTAATCATGGCAGAGAATTTGCAGTGAGTTTGTCTCTCTTCTCTCCTTTGACAGCTGATACATGACTGGTCTAGGCAGACATTTTTTTTGACATTTTATTAAATATTAGTCGCTGGTTTCCCTTGCTCGCTGCTTCTCCAGGACAGTCCCGATCTCTTCATTATAAAGGAAAATGCAGCCTTTGGTTTTAAAAAATGTATGTTATGGGGACAGATGACAGATTACCGCTCCTGAAACTCAATTTCACAAACCTAAGGATCGCTACTTGGCTAGACAAACACAGCCAACCTCCCTTTGTCCTTGTATGTCGCAGACCCAGGTGACCATGTTCAAACAAGCAGAAAGTTGATTTAAAGCTGGTAATGACATCAGTTTCAAATGATTCTCACTGGTCACAGACGGTGTGACTATCCAGGATCGCTGACCCTAATTTGTCAAGAAGCTAACAATCAAATTGTGCTAATGGCTCGCAGGAGGACAGAAATATTGTCTTGTACATTAACACTTGCTTCTCCCGCACAAGACATAAATATGCAAGCAAATTGTCTTCCTGTAGTAGCAGTCAACACCGTAAAATACTAAGGTTAGATATGGACAGCAAATGTCGTTTGGTCATGCAGGAATGATATAAACAAACATTTTTTTTTTTTTTTAATTAAACATATACGTTGGTATTGTCTTGGAATGCATGTTCATGTAACAGGCAGGCAGGCACACTGTATACACCTCCACAGCTAGCCCTTTTTTAAGGCCGGCCATAGATGGAGCAAATTTCTTTCCTGCAAACACGGGTTGCACGAAAGAAAATCTCTTGAATTCCCCAATAACACAGTCAGTGTTGATGGAGGAATCCCTCCTGCAGAGCCTGGCAGGGGAAGCCATCCCCACCGGGAAAAGACAGTGATCATTGCTAGCAGTGATAACAGCTGCTAGCGATAATCGCATGTAAAATACGTCAGGCCGGTTGTAGCCTGCCCATACATGGTTCGAATTCTGCCCAGTTCCCGCTGAACCGGCCAAGATTCAAAACTTCTATGGCTGGCCTAAGGTTGAACAAGATAAACTGTCCAAAAAATTCTGAATAATCATTTGGGAGTGTATATTAAAAACATAAGTTTTATGGAATCAGGTGACAGTAAGGCCTAGTTTACAGTTATGGTTGGAGGGTGGTAAAAACAGCCTTGTTAGGGGGCCCTTTAGGTGAAACTTTAATGCCAAGGAGGCGGCATGGCTTCTCTATCATATGAATGCCATGACTGAGAGCTGTTGGTGACAGCTTGGTCAGTACCCTGGAAGCAAAGTCTCAGCAAACAACCTGCGCCATCTTGGATGCATATGTGCAGCAGTTGGTCAAAGCCAAATTTTTTTGCCTCCCCATAGAGTTTACAGGTTGGTTTGTAAACTTACAGTGACTGTCATGGTGATCATGTGATTGGGAATAACACTGACTGGTTCCCTGAGTGTTAGCAAGAAACCTGCGCTGTTAGTAACAAAGTGGGGTTGATTTACTAAAACTGGAGAGTGCAAAATCTGGTGCAACTGTGTATGATAGCCAATCGGCTTCTAACTTCAGCTTGTCCAATTAAGCTTTTACAATAAGGGCTCCTGCACACAGTCCGTTTTAAAAACGCCAGGGCTACAGCAGCGCTTTAGCCATGTTTTTACATTAGCGTTTTTCCGCCTTAGCGTTTTTGGGCGTTTTTTATTGAAAACACTCTTTATAATGCCTCAAAACTTCAAACGTGGCTTGACGCCTTTAGATGCATTTTTTGGCGTTTTTCGTTTTTACAGCTCGTTTTTACTGCTCCTGGAAGCAAAGGCTGGCTGTTTTTTTTTTTTACTGCTACTAAACGCTCTGACAGTTTATGTGTGCATGGACACATAGGCTAAGATGGAGGGGCGTTTCGAGGCGGTAAAAAAAAAAAAAAACCTGTCAAATGCCCCTAACAGCAGCTGTAAAAACGTCCTGTGTTCATGAGCCCTAAAACCTGGAAGTTGATTGGTGTCTATGCAGAGCTGCACCAGATTTTGCACTCTCCAGTTTTAGTACCCCAGTGATCTAGGAGAACAGGTGCACGCTCCTTATAAAATAGCGAGCAAATTAATGTTTTTGCTGCACAGAAAACTGTGGCTGATAATATTACATTATATCCAAACCTAAAAACAAACATGTCATATTTGGCAGCTTACCAGTCTATAGATGTAGTGCCGGCACTAGTTTTTTTTTTTTTACAGGCATTTTTTCCATTTATTTTCACCTGCTGAACCTGCCAGTAACACACCTCCTGTCATATGGTAACAACATCCACTCACTGCATTGTATTTATCGGTCTCAATTAAGGAGTCGCTTTGTTGTCCAAGGCTGCTCTCCTGATTTGGACTACAAACACCTCCATTACATAGATAGCTGGGAACGCAGATAACGTTGTTTGAAATTTCAGTTCAGTAAATATGAAGCTACAAGGACACTAGTTTTCTACCAGAAAAACAGGAATTTCTGTATTTAAAGAAATAGTATGTAGACTGAAATATAGAACAAAAATGCAACCACCACATCTAAAGGTAAGCTAGTAAGCTGCATTATATCACGTTCTGAGCTTAGGTTTATATATACTTGAATCTACAGATCATGGTCACGTATGGATTAATAGTAGCATGTAGTAGAGTGACCAGTCAAAACACAACTTTTATTTTCTTGGCAGCTCCAAGATGAAAAGTGGGATCTCACTGGAAGCCCACGGTTACGAGTTTTCATACAGCAGAACCCAGTATGAAATAGAATGTGGCAACCCAAGCTGTTCAGTTGAAGCCTCTGGCAAGCTTTGCTGCTGGAAATTGTACTCCCTCAGGAGCTGGAGATCTGCAAGAGGACAAAGGGCTAATTCATCCCAAGATAAAGACCCATACAGTCGGGAGACATCGGCCAGTTAATATAAAAACGGCCAACATTCGGCCCGTGTGTTTGTCAGCCGGTCCGACAGAAGCCAGCCAATTGGCATGCTTCTGTCGGAAGTGCATGATGGAAAACCAGTGGCAGACCGGTTCCCAGAGTGTTCTGGTGGGGGAGTCGTCCCCCTGTCAGAACACAACAGCTCAGCAGGGAAGATCGCCATACTAACGTCGTGAGTGATTTATTTAAAAAAAAAAGCCTGCTATACCTCATTTCACAGCTCTTCTCAGCGATCACATGATCAGCTGGCTCTCTCTCTCTCCTCTCCCCAGAGTGATGTCAGCAGGGGAATCTCAGCCCCGCCTGCTGCATTTGTCAGATGGGGAGAGGAGAAAGCCAGCCGATCATGTGATCGCTGAGAAGGGCTGTGAAATGAGGTATAGAAGGCTTCTTTTTTTTATAAATCACTCACACAGGGGCATACAGGATTAGAAAACAGTGGGGATGTTTGGCTGTACTTCTATGGATCACAGGAGTGCAATTCCTTCTGCACCCCTGTGACCCATTAGCAGCCAACAGCGGGCTAAAACCCAATGTCGGCTGGCATCACAAACCCGATCCAGGCTCTGAAAAGATCCCAACTATATAGTCAGGTTCTGCCCAGAAGTCTGGACCGGCAGCTGGCTCAGCCACTCAGTGAGCTGCTGAAAGCCCGAGCCAGCCAGTCCCCTCGCCTCCACAGCTCAGCCCTCCAGTGAGCATTGGAGGGGCAGAGCAGAGAGGCGGTGTAGTCACCAGCTCTCTACTCACTGAAGACTGAGAGAGTGATCAGCGGTGTTTGATTGCTCAGTTCTCGGTCTTAGAGGTGGCAGGGGACAGCTGCAGCCATCTAGGTAAGTATGATCAATAAAAAAAGGCCGACATTCGGCCCGTTTTTATGTCAGCCGGTCCGACTGGTTGGCCGGCTTCTGTCAAACGAGCATGCTGGAAAACCAGCAGTCGACCGACTCCCGATCAGCGCTCTCAGCCAGAACACATCAACTCAGTGGGGGAGATCACTCTACTAACATTGGACTGTTAGTACAGTGGCTCCGACCGGATCTGCTGTTTTTTTTTCATTGAACCTGCTGGGTCGAACGAAAAAAAACTGTTAATGTGTACCAGGCTTAACAAAGGGTTAACAATTTAGAAACCTCCTCCATTGTATGTTAATAAGCTATAGCTCAGTTAAGGTACAAAGACAAAGAGAGACTGTCCAGAAATTCTTAAGCTAGTCATAGATGGTTCGAACCATCTATGGGCAGGCTGACTGTACCCAAGTCAATTCATCAAATGACTTGGATACAACCAGCATGTCAGTTTTCTATCACCTAATTATTGTCAGTGGCTATATAGCCACTAGCAATAATCATAGTATGATCCTGGCAGGAACAGCTCCCCATGCCCCCTGATGCTGGCAGAACACAATAGTTACGCGGATAGGAATCCCCCATCAACACAGGGTTTCACAATTTTCTTTCGCAGGTTGCAGGAAAGAACATCACATAATCTACGGTCTGCCTTATGCCGCGTACACACGGTCGGAATTCCCAACAACAAATGTTGTTGGAAAATCCGACCGTGTGTATGCTCCATCGGACATTTGCTGTCGGAATTTCTAACAACAAATGTTTGAGAGCTGGTTCTCAAATTTTCCGACAACAAAACTTGTTGTCAGAAATTCCGAGCGTGTGTACACAATTCCGACGCACAAAATTCCACGCATGCTCGGAATCAAGCAGAAGAGCCGCACTGGCTATTAAACTTAATTTTTCTTGGTTCGTCGTACGTGTTGTACGTCACCGCGTTCTTGACGTTTGGAATTTCTGATAACATTTGCGTGACCGTGTGTATGCAAGACAAGTTTGAGCCAACATCCGTCGGAAAAAAATTCACGGTTTTGTTGGCGGAACGTCCGATCGTCTGTATGCGGCATTAGAATCAGCCATGACAGAGTCTCCTTAGAAACATCTAAAAAGGTACAAAATATTTTTTTCTTTTAGGTATGCTGTGTGAATGGGAACAAATGGGCCTGCACAAAACAAATACTTCATTTTTGGTAGGTGCTGGAGAATGAATCCACCTACCAGAATCTCTTGCAGATTCCACTGCTAAGGTCTATACACATTCTGCAGCCACCACTCTCCTTGCTGGATGTTTCATAATTTTTTTCTGATCATGGAGAATTAGTGTGTGAATGCTGAAGGTGGTCTGGAACATCTAGATCTTTAAAGTGGGCAGGAACAGCGTTAAAAGAACAATGGCAGAGTGATTACGTTGCTGGAGTCTTCAAGACATACTGAAGGGCAGTGGGTCACCCAACCACCAGGCTCCATTCATAACTGAAGCACCACCTTTAGATAGGCAACCCCCATTACTGAACACAGCATTGCAAATTTAAACCATATAACATCTAGACATTTAATCAATATTGTCCCACATAGGCATAAGCACTACAGCTGAGCAAGAGAGAAAGTGGAAATGATCATGACGATCCTGCAGAAGTAGAACATGATTGCACCTTGGATGCAAACACTGGGGGTTATTTACGAAAGGCAAATCCACTTTGCACTACAAGAGCAATGCAAGTACACTTGGAAGTGCATTCGCTGTAAATCTGAGGGGTAGATCTGAAATGAGGGGAAGCTCTGCTGATTTTATCATCCAACCATGTGCAAGCTAAAATGCTGTTTTTTATTTTCCTTGCATGTCCCCCTCGGATTTACAGCGACTGCACTTCCAAGTGCACTTGTAGTGCAAAGTGGGTTTGCCTTTCGTAAATAACCCCCAATGTGTTATTTCCCATAACCCCGAGCTGCAGGGAAAAGGCAGCTGGTACTGCTTTGTATTGGCTATTTTTGTTCGGACTCCCTCCTTGACTGCAAGCAGCCAGCCCTAAGCTGTGGTTTTATATTTTAAAAAAAAAACAACATTGCCCCAAAAGTGCTGGAAACAGTGTTAAATACAGTGATCCATGATCTAGATTTAAAACCTTGTCCAAAAATAATAACCATTAAGCGTTATATAGTAAGGAATTAGATGCAATCTATTTTATGTATGGATATGCACAGCATAATTCCTTACCTTGCAATACAAATACCCTTACAAGCTCATTCATCTATAGACGCATTATAGTAGAAAGCAAATCAATAAATGTATTTACAACTAAATTACCCACTACAGTGACACACTGCTTATTACCTTTCAAGCAGCTGTAATTTGTGACGCATCAGAGGCCCCAAATACTCTCACTGTTGCAGCTGACTTCTAATGACCATCGCGGACTAGAAACTGTTCTGTAATCTAGGTTATTTCTCTGCCTCAGCTTTTATCGCATAGAACTTCTCCACCACTGCGTTTATTGTGCAAACAAGGTTGCCACCATTTTGTCAGGCTTAAAATATATTTAGCCAATCAATCCATTTAGAAAGTCCTGGCATCGCTCTGAAGGGAAGGGGCCTGTACGCCCTAATGATAATTCTCTTGAGTGATATAGTAATTATTCTC
Source organism: Lithobates septentrionalis (assembly GCA_037952835.1). Classification (NCBI taxonomy): domain Eukaryota; kingdom Metazoa; phylum Chordata; class Amphibia; order Anura; family Ranidae; genus Lithobates; species Lithobates septentrionalis. The sequence goes on from JBBDGP010000803.1 coordinate 1,839,936, forward strand.
ATTTGTGTAATAGTAGGGATAACCAGGTGCCACAGGAACTGTATTCTTTTAATTGCCAAAGTGACCCATCTCAGCAGGGCTGCGGGGAAGGATGAAATGTGCCACAGTAATTGTTATTGTAGATCTGTTCTCCAAAAGTAAAGCTTTGCATTCCTTTAAGGAATATCTAGAAAGTTAATTGTAGCTAAGTAGTACCCTGAAAAATCTACCCTTTGGCTACAATTTCTCCTGAGAAGCTGGGGTGTGCTTTGTGAAATGTGACTGTGCCTAGATACTCCTGTGCCTGGAGCCTGCCTATCTCCAGTTTGAGATGATCTAAGTCATATCCCATCCACCCCTGCCTCTGGTGGCTGCTATTCTCACAATATGTGGACTGAGAGTTTGTGATATTACTCCTGTGCTGTTCATTGTTCTTCTGAGGGTTTTCTGGAGAGAAAGCTGTACCAGGGGGAGCTGTAGTGCAAGGATCCCCCTGCTCTCTGTGAATTTATGTTTTCTTCACCTGTCCTGCTGCTTCTTGATCATTACACCAACAGGCAACAGTTCATCAGATAACCAATAATCAAGACTTAGGATCAGCTGCAGGGAGCCTGCAGGCAAAACCAGTGACCTAGGCCTTGATTTCATTTTTTTTTGTGGCCACAGTTTTTATAGTACAAGTCCTCTTTAAGTGAGGGTGCATGTTAATGCCACGGGGACAGTCAGTATTACAGCTACTCCCTTCATCAGGAATTAGTAGTATGATGTTGTCACCATAGGTGTACGCAGCCTCTTGTATTAGGGTGTGCAACCCAAACCTCAAATACATATGCATGTGTATATGTACTGATGGTGTCAGTAGGGTAGTGGACAGTGTAATTTTGTTTATTTTATTTTTCTAAAAATTATTTGCTTTTTTAAAATTTGTTTTGGGGATGAAATATCAGTGGTCTAAACAGGGGGGAATATGCACCACACAAGGCGATTAGGGTGTGCCCAGGCACACCCTGTGCGCACATGCCTATGGTTGTCACGTATCCAAATGATTGTGCCACCACAATTATTGCCATTAGTGCAAAAGTGTGTGTCCACGTGCCATAGTAGCTACACTTATGTGTGCCATTACTGCTACAGCAAAGATGTGCCATATGAGGTTACAGGGGAGAGGAATAAATATGGAATTAGGGACACATGATTGAAATCCATTCTTGATAATGATATGCCTTCATACATAACTGAAAGCTTCCACAGACACTGGATTATTGCAATGGCTGTGGACCCCTTCACATCATAGCATTCATCTTGTGCCAGTTGTTCTTGGTGGAAAATCCATTGACTACACTGCAATTTCCAAGCTGATCATTTGTGTGCCTTTAAGGGTGGTTTTGGCTCAGTGCATAAACATTCACAGTGGGGAAGTACAATTGTACGTTTTCATGCCCGCATTGTTAAAAAATATATATATATATATATGTATCCCAATGGTAATTTCATAAATGCGTATATCTTATCATATCGCTGGACTAACAATTCATTTTACTGCTTACAATACGCATCACATCACTACTTTGCTTCAACTTATATCTTACAGAACACAATGGCTGAAAGAAGAAAATCAAGGAGCTGTTTTTGTACAAACCTTGGGCGAGAGATTGCAGTGGAAGGGCGGGCTGCCCCGGCTGGATTGAAAGGAGACCTTGACGTTGCAGTGACAGAAGGTGCTGCTGTTGCAGCTGCTGCATTTGTAGGAGCTGTTGCTGAAAAGCCAACTGCTGCGTAGCCACTTGCTGCTGCTGCTGCTGCTGCTGCTGCTGTAATGAGAGGAAGCAAAGAATTAAACATGTGAAAGGTCCGCATTCTGCATGCTGCTGAAGAGATCCTCCGATCAATGGGGGACCTACAACTGAAAGTGTTTCTGTTTATCTAGGTTTGGCATTCTGTAGAGTAAAGACTTGTCTAAACTCGATTATTTTATGCCTCTTGGCTAGCAGTAGAAAACCTTTGGCACCCCTGCTGTCATTGAATTAAAGCTCCCCTCATAGGCAGCTACAGGTTATGGACCAGTCAATTAGAAGAGATGATTATGGGAACTGTAGTTCATAGCAGTTGGTGAGCAACAAGCTGATGAATACATTGTTCTTACAAAGTTGGCATGAAAAGAAATAAACAGTCCATACAGGATTCCCCAGTAAGACAGGACACACAGCAATGGTTATGTGCAAAGTACAGTATCATAGACCAGCTGATCAGAACTTTCCGATTCAGAATCAAATAATGATTTGTGACTGGATACCTAGGGGTTGATTTACTAAAGACACTCTGCAAGCGGAGTTGCTCCAGAGCTTAGTGAATGAGGTAAGGCTTCACTTTACAAAGAATACCCAATCACGTGCAAAGAAAATAAAAAAAAACAGCATTTTTGCTTGCACATGATTGGATGATAGTAGTCAGCAGAGCTTCTGCTCATTTACTAAGCTCTGGAGCAATTGCTCATGCAGAGAGCAACTGCAAAACGCACGGTCTATTTGCCATTAGTAAATCAACCCCTATTCAATTTTTGCCCCCCTTCCTTTTGTGAACAAGCCTAAGAGGGATGACCTATCATTGTTTGAGAAAACAGTGCTCACAATCTTATATATATATATATATATATATATATATATATATATATATATATATATATGTACACACACACACACAAACACATCTATTACAACATCACTCCATGGTTAGCTGTAGTGACAATGGGTTTTCTTTGGGCACCCATTAATATTTACTTAAAAAATACAATATACAGTATATAAATCTCCGCCTTTTAGTATTTGTACTCTATTTAAAGTAACTTTTAAAAGGTACCCAAAGGGTGCCAAAGTCGCCCCAGCTGATCTTGCTACCTGTGCTAGTTCACTTCCATTTTAACCGTAGCTCTCCACTTAAGCAGGTGTAACTTTCTGACACCAATAGCTCCAAGAATGACATACAAGAAACCATTTTTTTTTTTGTCAAGCTGCCTTTATAAGTCAATAGAAATATATAACTGTTATTTAGACAAACAAATTAAACAGGTGGCCAATCTCTGTGCAACTAGTTATGAGCAACTTAACAATGTTTTATTTGATGCAATTGGTAGAAAAGCCTCTTGACCAAATTTTGTAAGGAACTCAAATACTTATTTTGTTGCCCAATCCTGTCTATTTGGTCAAGATTGGGTAATGAACTCATATTTAACACCCATCTTAGGTCTAGATCCAGTTTAGAAACCAGAGAATCTCATGATGAATTTAAAACAGTGGATAGATTGTGACTGGAGAAGGATCTCTGACATGTATATGCAATCAAAGTCAATGGCCACCCAAAGTCCCAAACAACTGCAGAACAAGACCCTACTGTATTCTAAGGAACCATTTAAGTCATTTCAGAGGTGATTCATGAACATGCAAAATTTGACTCTTCGGAAAATGGAAAACTACCATTTCAAAGTAAAGTGGGACGGCTTAATATTCTAAAATAAAGAAACAGCAGAGCTAACCTAGGTCAAGGAGAATGAATAATTACGGAGTGAAAAAAAAAGCTTTAAGGTACATACTGTATAAATATTAACAACCCAGGTAAAGTACTCCTGTTCCTTTTGACCTAGATGTGCTCCACCCCCCCCCCCCCCGAACATCCTAAAACTACGACTTCATCCTACAAAATAATAAAATAAAGTCCTATAACCGGTTACTTTGAAACCATTAATTATATTCATTGTAGGAGACGGAGCTGCCTGTCTCCGCTGGGATTCGAACCGTGAACCTTGGAGGTGTTAAGCAAGCATGCTGCTTTTCTCTGCGCACCGCCCGAGATGCTTTTAAGTACTCTGTTTATCACTTCTGACATAAATAAATGAGAAAAAAATCAGACCTTTGAAGAAGAAAAACTTCATCTAATATTGTTAATTAGCCATGACAAACGATGAAATAACATTGTAAATCTTTCATAGAAACAGCGACTCGATTTTAATTACACACATTCATAATTTAGCAAACAACATCTTACTTCAACAGGAGAGCTTAATACGTCCTCTACTCCAGGCTCTAGACTGATGTACTGGGCGGCTAGGAGATGGAGCTTTTTTTTTTCTTTCTCCTTACCGTTTTCCTATAACCTCCCTACGTTTCGTTCTCCTTTGTTCTTCATGGACACAGACAAGGTATTTGACGTGATAAGTATCTCTCTAAGTTATTTATCGCACAATGGGAGGATGAGAAAAAAACTTTTGTTGTCTGTAACATCAACACATTGCACCAGTGTCTGGCTTTTCATTGTACAAGCCCAAAGAGGAAACAAAATGAAAGAAAAAAAAAAAACACCATAATAATACTATAGTTTTGCTCGGTAATTATTTGAGAGATAGAGAGATAACATGGTGCAGTTGTACAATAAATAGAAGGAAATTATCTAATATCCCCAATCTGCTGGGAATAATATCAAGGTGGAGATCTTATACACACTCCAAGCGTATCTGCTCTAGAAAACAGATTAACTGTTTAGATGACAATCTCGACATTTAAAGTGGAACTAAACCTGATTAAACAAAAGCAAGAATAAAAAAAAAAAACTCTGATTAAACGTTCTAAGAGGATCTTGTTTAAGTTTTTTTTTCTTTGAATGGCAGAATGGTTCTACTAATTGAGAAAGCCAATAAATACTGCTACACTTGTGTACTTGTGTGGAAATTCATTTTAAATCCCCAAATAGTTGTTAGGCAGCTATACATCACTTTTTATGTGTGCTTTATGTTTCCTTAATTAAATAAAAAAAAGCTAAAGTGTTTAGGTGCTGCTTCAATATTTTACTCTAGTTTTATCCAACTCTAACTTCAGACCTTTCAAAGTTCTGAACCTTTTCAGATCTCTGCAATACATGCCCATTACTCTATTTTTTATTCCTTTAAAAACACAGTGGCTTTTTTGTTAGCACTTCTGTCTTGCAGCACTGAGGTTCTTGGTTTGAATCTTGGTTAGAACAATATTGGAGTTTGCATTTTCCCCTGGGTACTCAATTTTCCTCCCTCAAAGACATGCTGGTAGGTAATTGGCTCCTGTCCATATTGGCCCTGATATGTGACTTTGTGGGGATAGGGACCTTAGACCGTAAGCTTCTTGGGGGCAGGGACTGATGTGAATGTACAGTATGTTTTGTGCTGCATAAATTATTGGTACTATACAAATACCTGTAATGAATAAATAAAAATACTGCAAGTGCAGAAAAATACCTGTTGATCTGCCAGAAATTCTTTTTACCAACTTCCTTCTTTGGGATGGCAACACAGTTGCCTTCTCTGTCCTGAAAATCTAAGCAGCACTGTCAGCTGAGCTATAGAACGTTGCCTATCCCCCTCCACATGTATACTGATTTCTTTCCCAACAAAACAATGTTGGGAAAGATCCTGTCCACACCGAGGTTGATTTACTAAAACTGGAGAGGGTAAAATATGGTGCAGCTCTGCACAGAAACTCAGCTTCCAGGTTTTTTTTTGTCAAAGCTTAATTGAACAAGCTGAAGTTAGAAGCTGATTGGCTACTATGCAGAGCTGCACCAGATTCTGAGTGCTAAATTTTTCATGAATCAACCCCACTGTGTAGCGAATGGGCTATTGAGAGATGTAGTTCTGGGGGAGCGCTCATGTCAGTAGGAATTGGGATCCTGGTACTGTCCCAGCAACAATTTTACAAGTTGTTTCTCACTGTCAGAAAAAGGTGGAAGAAAAAAAATCAATGCTGGAACATGTTTTATAAGCGAAGAGGAAGGTTTGGGGGGGGGGGGGGGTAAGCTTGGGTAATGCATGCCTGAACATACATTTTTACCTTGGTTTTGTATCTGATCGCTAGCCTTTAGCTTGGCCACAAATTGTTCACTTTGGGATCTAGATCAGGTCTGTCAGTAAGACCATTTATACAAACTAAGGGTAAGCTCATTAAAATTGATGACAACTTTTATTAACAAATACGTTGCTTGTAAGACAGTGAACAACTATGTAGCAAATCTGTGTCTATAATGATTAAAATGTCGATGTTCAACACAGCTTGCTGTACACCTATGGGAGGAAATACATCGATGATATGGAGAACATGTTCAAACCATTTAAAGCAACTTGTCACTACTCAGGCTAGCCCAGGTGAATAAGCCACAAGGAGAAGCCTTATGCCCTGTACACACGGTCGGATTTTCCGATGGAAAATGTCCGATCGGAGCGTGTTGTCGGAAATTCCGACTGTGTGTGGGCTCCATCGGACATTTTCCATCGGATTTTCCGACACACAAAGTTTGAGAGCAGGATATAAAATTTTCCGACAACAAAATTCTTTTGTCGGAAATTCCGATCGTGTGTACACAAATCTGATGGACAAAGTGCCACGCATGCTCAGAATAAATAAAGAGATGAAAGCTATTGGCCACTGCCCCGTTTATAGTCCCGACGTACGTGTTTTACGTCACTGCGTTCAGAATGATCGGATTTTCCGACAACTTTGTGTGACCGTGTGTATGCAAGACAAGTTTGAGCCAACATCCGTCGGAAAAAATCCTAGGATTTTGTTGTCGGAATGTCCGAACAAAGTCCGACCGTGTGTACGGGGCATAAGTCTACATGTCTCCACAGCTGCCTGGCTGTAATGGTCATGATTTTGCTTCAGCATATCATGCCACAGCTCCAAATCCCCTGTGCTTGTGAGTGGCTGCTACAGGGGAGAGGTAACATGAATAAGCAGGAGGAGGGAACATTTTTTAAGGAGTAGTTATAGTTAAGTTGGCCATGCACAGCTCAGTTGAAAAAAACTGAACCAATTTCCTCACACGTTTGAGGTGGATGGGGAAATCCTTCCCGCTGTGTTATTGTATTCTAACAGCGAGACTTCCCTGGCATCAAAAAATTTGCCAACAAGCCGGTTTGTGAAAAGTCAACCGATCGAGATCGACTTCTCCTGAATGGGAATGGTTATAGAAGCATTGAAATTCACCGGTTCCTGCTGAACCAGAGGTATTTCATGTATGGCCAACTTCAGGGTTTTCTTCCACTTTAAATCACTGACTTGGAAAAACATAGAGATAGAGATTGGCGTAGTTTTAGAAAAAGTTTGTAATACCGAAGCACTACCTCCATAAGGGCAGAAATAAGTATACTTTATTTTGCTGAAGTCAGGCCAATGTAAGATGAATTTGGATTGGCTGCTATGTTTACTTTTTCTCTGATTTTCATTCGCTACTTGTCTGTGACTCGCAAGAATAGAAGACAGATCATCTGAGATCATCACCAAGAATTTTCATTTTCAAAAGTAGCTCCAATCATTCTCTCATAACAGGTGCACTTTAAGTATCCATTTATAATTCTGCGTTAGATTCTTAGGAAACTCCACTTGCTGGATTTTGGTGCATTTGTCCACATGCCCTATATCATATGTAATAAATAGAAATGCACTAAAATATAGCGAAATGCATTTTAGCATGTATTTCACACGGGAAACCACATGTAACAACAGGAAATGTCAATGTTTTCATTTTTTTTTCTAGTAACATGACTGAGAAAAAAGCATAAAAACAAGCACTGATGTTTTGATAAAATTGTAAGTACAAGGCAGTGATAAAATGCATGCATTTTCAGTTGCACACATGTGAATGCTCACAGAAAACCTTTTGTTCACCAACTGTACCATCAAGAAAAATTTCATTAAGTTTTGTCTATTTAAAATAGGTAAGTAAAATTGAATAAAACACACCCATGACAAATGTGGCCTTAGTTTGTTAGACAATCGAGGTCAATGACACGGTAAGGATGATGAATTGTATAAATGTGTCAACTTGATCTCTTTGTTACATACATTGTGTTTTTACACATGAGCCTACTTACTAAGATCTAAATTTTCATTTAAATTGGATGTAATGCCCAAATCTGATCACACAGTAACCCGCTTTGTGACATGGGGATCCAAGGCACATCATTGTGAGGCTACAGAAATTCCCCCTTGTCTGTAGATTTAAAAACCGAGAACAATTCTTTACAAACTGTATCAAGGGAAGTTTTGATAGGAGACATAAAACAGCTTGACCATTGAAGGTACTACTAATGGAGGAGTGGTGATCATTCTGCGATTCCGATTGTGCAGTCCATGACCTCTGAAGGCAACCTGTGGATGACCAATCTCTGGGGAAGATTGATTGAATGGCTTCAAAAAAATATTCCTATTCAAATCACTGTTCTTGACATTTTTCTTCTTTGCATTGTCTTATTTAAATAATAATATAACAATAATATGTAAAAGCTATTTTACATGGGAGGGGGCCTAGTGCAGTAAAGGGTGGTGGACACTATTTGTTTTTGAATGAAAAAAACCTGCCATCTCCGGTTGTAGCCGCTGTACTAACTATGCAAAATTAGTAGCGATCTCCCCCACTGAGCTGTTGTGTTCTGACAGGGGGACGCCCCCCACCCCCGTCAGAACACTCCGATCAGCGCTCTCTGCCATTGGCGGAAAACGTTGACCGGGAGTCAGTCGGCTGCTGGAATGTTGGACATTTTTTATTACACCAGCCAATGTTTGCCGACATTCGACCCATGTGTACGGTGCTTAAGAGGGCAGGGTTTAATCTCAGCTTGGAGAGAAGTCACAACCACTTATACAACCTGGTCCTAGTAACTCAACTCTCCATGCATAAAGGATATGATCAAATGACAAATACAGACACTTGCACACAATGTGGAAATGACAGGTTCACTTCAATGGTAACCATAGACAAGGGTTGGTCACTGCCTGAGCATGCCATCTACATCAAGAATGGATGATGATCGCAGCATTGGACAACTGTTTACAGGGTAAAATCGAATCAGTTGCGTTGGTTTACCCAGAAAACCATTAGGGCCCTTTCACTCTGATGTGCTTTGGATGTGCTTTTGAGGCATTCCCATTGACTTACAATTGAAGATGCCTTTTTGGTGCGCTTTTGAAAAACTGCACCAAAGATGCAGCAAGCAGGACACCTGCAGTGTGAACATTTACATAGGATTTAATGGGAAGTATGGAAAAAGTAGAGTAGTGTGAAAGGGGCCTTACTGTTTCGTTGGAGCCAGAGACAGGGCTGCATTTACACCATGGAGAGTCCGGGGCATTTCAGGATTGGTGGGTCCCTCATACACAGCATTAAAAAAACACTTGGCAAATCACCAAAGTTACACATCAAAGTCTGTTTATTGTACGTCATTGTAAGTGACAAGTTATACTGTCCATACACGGAAAGGTTAAATTAGCTATATATCTAAAGTAAATACATGTACACATACCAGCAAACTCCAAGCAGATCTTTAGTTAAGACAAATTACAAACATAGCTATGCTGCTATGTATGCTTTGGTTTCCATAGGCCGATTCAACAATTTACACAACAAAATCAAACTCTGAACCTGTCAATGCAAAAGTTTTGAGTATATCTAAGCCAAGTGCAGTGGGGGGAATTGACTAAGACTGGAGAGAACAGATTCTGGAGCAGCTATGCATAGCAACCAACCAGCTTCTAGCTAGAAACTGATTGGTTGCCATGCGCAGCTGCTCCATATTCTTAATGCTCAAATGTTAGTAAATTCTCCCAAGTAAGTGTTAAATACTTCCAGCTATATGCATCACACTCCAGTGTCTACAAAAGGTTTCCCTTTCTACACTAAGCATCTGAAAAATCTTTAATGAACTTTTCAAATTTTCCATATCCAGTTGCCACAAAGCACTGAGGCCTTGTTTACATGGGCAGATCAGCTTCATTTTCTCCTTCCCCTGACCACCTACCTTCAAAGTAACAATGTGGATGTTCAGCTGAGTACATATTGCCATGGCCGAGAAGCTTTGCATTATGGTGCTGCAATTTTAATTCCACAGATAGAGTTTAGCAAGCAGTGCCGTCAATCAAACTTGGCCATTGATATCAATGGGACAAGCTGCAACCATGGGCCAGGAATTGACCTTGCAGTTGCAGTACGCTCCCACTGACTTCAGTTAGAATGAAGTAGAGCTTTGCTCATGGTTGTGGTGTAGTAAAGTGATGTAAAATACCTGTTCAACCATAAGAAGAAAAAAAAAAACAAGAAAAAGGCTATAGTATCGCTTCTCAGAAGGGCAGTAGGGACCTTCGCCAGTGTAAACCTAGCCATTGTCTTTCATAGGGTCACTGTGGTTTTGAGATAATTCTTTATCAGTGCAAATTTCCTTAGTAATAGATTTTTGGCACTAACTAATAATGATAGAGTTGGTTTACCATCTAAATTTTAAAAATACATGACCCTTATAAATACAGCCCATGCCAGAAGTACCTGCCAAGTTATTACTTACATGGAAAAACATGTTGCGTATTATTTTGTGATAACCATTGGCAATATATGGTAGGGTAAAGGCCTGCCATAAATAGGGGTATGGTATAAAAAATAATCACAAAAGCCATCCTAAACACAAATATCAGCCACCATTACTACTGCGACTTTCAATGCAATAATGCCTGGTACACCTAAAGTAGGCATAGAGTGGAGAGGGATTAGACTCTCCCTGTCAGGTTTTTTTCTCTTGTGTTCTGTGCCCGAGATTCACGCTCTCTATAAATCCTATTTACCATTATTGTTGAAAGTTAAAGTGAAAGAAAATCCCACATTTTTAATTTTCCCCAGAACAGTTTTACCCTTAGTTCTAAGTTAACTAGAGTAGGCTAAGACTCAAAAGTGTAAATATTAGTTTTCTTATATAGATATAAAAATGTTAATTTTGCCTAAGCAGTGGCCTGATAATGTGATTTTTGTTTCAAATTCCCCCTGAGACATAGCAGGTAATTTCCAGGCAAGTGGCTTTCTTCCTGTTCTGTAGCCTAATAGCTGTATATCTGCGTGCGTGCGTTGCGACGCACGCAGGGAATGGAGCTCGGCACTGCTGCCTCTGACTGCTAGTATGATACTTGGTAATATCAGTTCTATGCTGTTGACTGTTCTCTTTGCTGGAGAGGAAAATGTACATGGCGATCTGCAGCGTAAGGCATTACTGCTGACTCCTGAGTGCCTTTTTTATGTTTTTTTTTTCTTTTAATGGCTAAATTGGAATTTTACATTGAACTACTTCCCCACAACCATGAACCAGGCTTCTGTTTAATTTATTCTGTGAAATCTGTGCTCCCCCTACCACCTCTGTTGCTTCTTGAATATTCCACCGCAAGTCATCAGAGTACCAGACTTCAGGGCAAAAGCTTTACCAAGAGGAAGCAAAGCCAATCTCCTTTACTATGATGCTCCCCAAGAAGACAAAGAGGTTGATTTACTAAAGGCAAATATACCGTGCACTGCAAGTGCTCTTTAACCTCCCTAGCGGTATGATTATGTTGGATTTTTGATGCTGAAAGCGGTACATTGTTTTGCATGGAAATTTGGCGTTTTATATTGTAGGCCTGTAATTCTTAGGAATAACTCATTTAAAACTGTCCAAACAAGAGTCTAGTAGACATCCCGAGTATGATAAAGTTTGAAACACAAAATCATAAATTATAATATAATAAATAACTATAAATATTAACAAATAAAAATATAATAATAGTAAAATTTACTCAATAATGTAATCAAATAAAAAAAAATGTAATTTGCTCAGTTGCTGAATTGTCTCTGCCATCATTTTCAGTGTTTGATGACTACTTTCCCCACGAAGCACTATCGCTCTGCAAGTGATTCTAATTTATTATCACTGATTTCTATCTGGTCTAAAACCACTTTTGAAGGAAAGGGACACTATTTGGTTGCCATGGACAATCTCCAGTTTCTAGGCAGGCGAGAACAGTATATATAATATAAAAGTGCATGCAGGGTACTAGACAAAGCACTAGGGACAAAGGAGATGTGAAATGATTTGATAAAGTAATGTAATCTGTATGACTATCACTTTTCGAAATTGGTGCCGGGTCCGTGCCCATGCGTCGCGACGCTCGCAGGGAACGGAGCTTGACACTGTGATAGATTGAGTGGAGACACGGCTCGCACACACAGCAGGCAGACATCACAGGATACTGGGGACAGGGCAAGTAAGCTGTACATGTATCCTGCGATGCAATCCTGAGTGTGGCTCGGGGTTACCGCTTTTGGTAATGAAAATTCACCCGAGCCACACTCTGGAATACTGCTAGGGGGGTTAAGTGCAGTTGCTCTAGATGTAAGGGGAAGCTCTGAAATGAGGGGAAGCTCTACTGGTTTCTATCATCCAATCATGTACAAACAAAAATGCTGTTTTTAATTTTTCTTGCATGTGATTAAGTATTCTTTTCAAAGTGAAACTTTACCTCATTTACTAAGCTCTGGAGAAAGTGCACAGCATATTTTCCCTTAGTAAATCAACCCCATAGTGTGGAACAAGGCATAGTAGATCAGTGGTGGGGAACAGGGAGATCTGCTAAAGAGAGATCACAGGGCAGTACTAGGAACTAATCCTTTCTCCTCTGGTTGCGTTTTTCGGGCACAGCTTCCATGGCACAAGTATTCTTTAAGTACACCTAAAAACTGTTGCAGGAGATTTGGAGGCCTTGTGATCTTTACTGACCCCACTGAATACAGAATACCTTACACAATTACCAGTTTAGCTCTACCATTTTACTAAGAACAGTGCTACAAACGGACGTGTAAGTCTTTGGCTGAACGCGTAACACAAATCTTGGAGCCATATGCAAACAAAAGAAAAAAAGTTGCAACAACTAATAAATGTTCCTTTCCCTGCTATCTGCTAAGGTTAATACCAGCTTTCCATGTTACAAAAAGACAGGATATAGAAGTATACAGGACGCATTGTCCATGAAAGAGTTCAGAGGAATCTGTGTTGCCAAACTGTGTTCCCCACCCAGTTACTAAACACAGGATACCAATCCTTCTGTTTACTTCTCACAATTGAATGCACACAAAAAAGGTCTTTGCTGGTCTCTGTTGACAGGTCAGTAGCCAGTGTTAAAATGCTGAAATATCCTGATAAAACTTGCAGTTTTGTTCCCCTCCCTCCAGCTCCTGTCAAAGGTCTGTTTTTCCTTTCTTGGGTTACTCCCTGCAGCCTAACATAAACTGTCATACCAGGGCAGGACAAGCTGCCCTGCTATACATCTCTGATAAACTGGGTATGAAGGATTTGTATTCTCTACTGACACAAACAAGTTTTCAAAAGGGAGTGTGTGTGTTGCTTCTAGTGAATCTGTCACGGTGGCTTCATATAGTGGTGAGATATCCCCATCAGAATTCCCAGTTCTGTTTAAAATGCAATGGCGACCACTAGCCGAACCCATGCCTAAAGAGCACTTGGAAATGCAGTCGCTGTGGATCTGGGGGAAGATCTGAAATGAGCAGAATCTCTGCTGATTTCTATCATCCAACCATGTGCAAGCAAAAATGTGTTTTTTTTTTTAATTTTCCTTGCACTCCCCCTTTAGATCTACAGCGACTGCACTTCCAAGTGCACTTGTAATGCACAGTGGATTTGCCTTTAGTAAATAAACTCCAATGTCACTTGCCTATCTAGAACAAAGTGACAGAGTCTGTGAAGAAATACCTCTCTAATGCTTTCTTCCCACTTGTTCCAACATCACAACCAGCAGCAAAATACCCATTATCAGCTGGTGTCAGAGGCTAGAGGGGATGGTGATGTCATCCTCTCTGTCTTTCAAGATCACTCGGGCCTATCGATTGATACTAGACTCAAGCACCGTCACACAGGAAGAGGTCACATGCTCCCCCATACCTGGAAGCATTGGGTATTTTGCTCCAGCAAAGGTGGAGGCAGGAGTGGCAGGGAATCACTAGATAGGAAGGATCAGATATTGTCAATTTTCACTGAATAATCAGTGTAATAGGGCGTACACACGGTCGGACTTTGTTCGGACATTCCGACAACAAAATCCTAGGATTTTTTCCGACGGATGTTGGCTCAAACTTGTTTTGTCTACACACGGTTGCACAAAGTTGTCGGAAAATCCGATCGTTCTGCACGCGGTGACGTAAAACACGTACGTCGGGACTATAAACGGGGCAGTGGCCAATAGCTTTCATCTCTTTATTTATTCTGAGCATGCGTGGCACTTTGTCCGTCGGATTTGTGTACACACGATCGGAATTTCCGACAACGGATTTTGTTGTCGGAAAATTTTATCTCCTGCTCTCCAACTTTGTGTGTCGGAAAATCCGATGGAAAATGTCCGATGGAGCCCACACACGGTCGGAATTTCCGACAACACGATCCGATCGGACATTTTCCATCGGAAAATCCGACCGTGTGTACAGGGCATATGTGTTTCTGTAAATGTACAGCTGTAAGAATGTGGAAGCCACAAAAGTAGTGTGACAATTATTGAAGTATCCGAGAGCTGTAATGCCCCGTACACACGGTCGGACTTTGTTCGGACATTCCGATAACAAGGTCCTATCACACATTTTCCGTCGGAAAATCCGACCGTGTGTACGGGGCATAGGAAGCACGCAGGTAATTCTGTCTATGAGTATCCTAAATTAATATCCTCTATTTTCTTCTATGGCTTTGTGTGCTCCTTCCCTCCCTCAGAAATGCCAGGTCACAACAAAACTGAGATACTGGTAGAGCCAGATTTCCATCACTGGAGCCTGTAGAGAGACCACCATTGGCACCCAAAATAACAACTTTCTGGTAGTATAACCTCTTTTACACAAATCATCATCTTCTTTTACTGGTCCTAACTCATCTTAGAAAATTGCGTAGCTAAACTTTATAGTTCTACTGACGATGGGAGGAAATGTGTGGACAGCTGCTATACAGGAAAAAAGACATCTTTTTTTCCTCTGCTACATATAAGCATAGGCCTAGAATGCTGTCTATCAAATCTGGCCCTGGATAGTAGTTATGAGAAGACCAAACTTTAATATATTTTTAAATTGCCACATCAAATGCCAATGCCTACTGTGGGGTGATCTACGATATCATATCATACTCAACCCATTTGTTGTCTGAGCTTCCACCAGGTGAATAAACTTATGTTGTTGAGAATTTGTTGTGCAATTATTAGTCAAATTAAATTCATTTATAGAAAGTTGCTTCAGTCACAGATAATTTATTTTATCTCAATGAAAAGAACTACGTACATAACAAGCTTTTAGGAGATCAACCCTCTTTGCCGGGTCTCAATGCCTGACCTGGTTTTTACAGGTTGAATTTCTTTTCTAAATATTCTCTGATTTTAAAGTTAGTGAAGTTACAAAGGTAACTTGTTAAGGTTAGAGAACTTCAGTGCTGATGTGCTTTCCTGAGTCTAGCAACCAACAATCAGTTTCAGAATACCAGTTGCCAGGGTCAGAGAGGCATCACAATGGAACCGCTGGGACTACTGCAGACAATGGTGAACCAAGACGTTGAATTTTAGTTAACACAATGGGAAGATACAGCTTAACACTTTGAAACGTGACAAAGAATACAACAGATGAACCTCAGAGCTATAATGTGTGCTGCCTTTATGTTTAGAACAGGGCACTCCAATCCACTGAGCAAGACAATTAAAGGACTAGTATTCTTCTCTGCAAGCCCAGTGGTCAACTTTAAAAAAAAATTCAAAGTCTGGGATAAAGTAAGGGTGGCACCAGATTGGTAGATATCTACCCTAGGTAGCAAAAATCCTTGTTCGTTAATAATGTTCTAAGTTTGGACCATCACTAATGAATATCACAACGTCTATAGTCATGACAGATGCAAAACTTAGGAACCAACTATTCTATAATTGTAATTAGTAAAATATACAACGTTTTTAGTGAGTCATATACACACTTGACAGGTAGTGGCAAACATGGAACCCACACAGGACTGCTGAATTACACTTTTGAAACTCTTCTACTACTATGTTGGCTCAGTTCCCATCTTCATTTGAATACCACAAGCACTATAATAGTGAACATCATCAAATTATCAGCCTCCGCATATTTTTTTTTAGAGTAGACCTTGCATCAAAATACAAGGCCTATTTCGTTGTTACACACCCCTTGAAAAACACCACATTCTACATTTAACTCCTTAGTTATTTTTTATGTTGAATGCGGCATATTTTTGGGAAGGGGGTTCATGGTATAACAATCATATTTTGATTTTACGTCCACTTATAGACTACCCCCAGAAATCAGAATATGTCCTCAAGCCCAAAAGTGGATGTAAACCTGATTCATGAAATTGGACCTAGGCACATATATCTGTAGTGTTTTCTTATCTCTCTCCAATGCCCTAAGTCCTGTGTCTTTCTGCTGTTCTGTTCTTCTGTTATCAGCATGATAACTTCTGACAAGTTCTCCGACAACCAAGATAAAACCAGCCTGAAATTTGTGTTGGGGTGGGGGCTATAAATAGGTTAGCAAAGAGCTGGTCTATTCATAGCACAGCTCTGCACATTCCTTCCTTCCTTTGCCCATGTGGAGGGGGGGTGTGTGCCCTTCCTCCAATCAGCTGTCACACAGTGTATGCCAAGAATCCACACCCAGTGCTTAACAGGAAGAGAAAATCTCTAACACGATGTGCACTTTCTAATGAATATAGAAAGCTGAAGACAGCAGATATACATGTAAAGCTTATGTAGGGAGATTTGTTTCATCTCTGTGCATCACCTGAGGCTGTTCACTTCACTGGGTATATGTGAGAGTTTACATCCACTTTAATCTGAGTCATCTATAATCCATTATAGACATGCTTACCAGGCTTCTTCAGCTGCTACTTTGGGAACTGCTACAAGGTCATATGACTATATGCTAAGTAAACACCCTGCTCTAATTTGTGTGGATATGGCTGCAGTGGGCTTAGAGATAGGGCAGGGATTGAATCAGTGAGCACTCTGGCCAGTATATTCACAAACTAAGCTTCAGGGTTGCTAAGGCTGATGTCAGATGGCAATTCTGCCACTAGAAGTAAATTGCCAGTGTCAGGACTGCTAAACAGGCTGCCTGTTTGTCCCTATGGAATAGCTTGCTCTGTAGCCAGATGCAGTGAGATGTCACTGTGTGGCTGGCCTGGTGAATGCTGCTAATCGCTGGCAATGGGAACAGCAACTTGCTGCCTCAGCTACAGGGGGAGCTGAGGTGTGGCCCATCTAACACAGACTAAAAAAAGAGTGTATACGGGCAACCATAGAGAGTAAAGGATTTTAAGGGATCTTTACAACTCTGCTCATAGTCTTATTTTCGGGGAAACAGGGTAAGTGTAATTCTGAACATTCAGTGGCAGACTTCTTTTGTTGGTGCTGACCAAAGATCTGAAGCTCGATGTTCTCCAAATGACCGATGAGGTCTCTTGTTGGTTGCAAGTTTCTAATTTTCTGTTTCGATTTAATTTTGTTTCCTTTCTTGGCCAGTCATGTTTTTACTAATCATTTTTACAATCATTTACAATCACGTCAGAAACCTTTTAGCATGCTGAAAGGAGCCTGTAACCAAAGATATTCATTGCTTAAAAAATGCTAGTTATCACGCGTTCGTTATCTGTACAGTACCCAATTATTGCAAGTGCAGCTATGGGCTTTGACACAAAAGGCAAAAAGAGCACACAGATTTAATGAATGAAGATGGTCATAGATGCCTTAGGGCGGTTGGAACGTGCAAGCATGATCTGAAGGCTGGGTGACTCTGAGCTTCACTCAAACCAGAAAAGGGGGCACAACTTTGTATACAATGGATTTTGTGTGGAAGACAGCGCAGCAGAAAAGGTTAGTATTGCAGTGAAAGCAGTCTATTTCATATCAGTAGAGTGGAAGAATTGGAAGCTAGAGTTGGGTGTTAAGGTAAAGTATAGTAACTTCTGGCAACCAATCAGAATGAATCCTCTACCAATGTCACTCCAATAAGCCAAATCCAACTGGCTGTGAAGGTCAACTGTTCTTTGAACACTGTCAATATTCTTTTAACTGCTGAATCATCCCAATAGTATATAGATGAACAGTATATACACTATATTACCAAAAGTATTGTGACGCCTGCCTTTATACACACTTAAACTTTAATGGCATCCCATTCTTAGTCCGTAGGGTTCAATATTGAGTTGGCACACTCTTTGCAGCTATAACAGCTTCAACTCTTCTGAAGAGGCTGTCCACACGGTTTAGGAGTGTGTCTATGGGAATGTTTGACCATTCTCCCAGAAGCACATTTGTGAGTTCAGGCACTGAACTGGATGAGAAGTCCTGGCTCGCAGTCTCCGCTCTAACTCATCCCAAAGGTGTTCTGTCAGGTTGAGGTCAGGACTCTGTGCAGGCCAGTCAAGTTCCTCCATCTTAAACTTGCTCATACATCTCTTTATGGACTTTGCTTTGTGCACTGGTGCGCAGTCATGTTGGAACAGGAATGGGACTTCCCCAAACTGTTCCCACACAGTTGGGAGCATGACATTGTCCAAAATGTTTTGGTATGCTGACATCTTAAGAGTTGCCTTCACTGGAACTAAGGAGCCAAGCTCAACCCCTGAAAAACAACCCCACACCAAAAACCCCCATCCACCAAATGATTTGGACTAGTGCACAAAGCAAGGTCCATAAAGACATGGACGAGCCAGTTTGGGGTGGAGGAACTAACCTCAACCCGATAGAACACCTTTGGGAGCAGAGACTGTGAGCCAGGCCTTCTCGTCCCCATCAGGGCCTGACCTCACAAATTCTGGAAGAATGGTTAAATATTCCCATAGACACACTCTTAAACCTTGTGGACAGCCTTCCCAGAAGAGTTGAAGCTGTTATAACTGCAAAGGGTGGGCCAACTCAATATTGAACCCTACATACTAAGACTGGGATGCCATTAAAATTCATGTGCGTGTAAAGTCAGGTGTCCAATACTTTTGGTAATATAGTAGATATAGTAGATAGTAATAGATAGTAGTAGTATAGTAGATATCATAACTGGACACTGGGAGGAGCTTTTTAAGGAAAAGCTAAAAAAAAAAAAAATTAAAGCTATCACCACTCTGATTTCATCCAGTTATCAGAAACGATGGACGCTTCTTACACGTGAAACATGACACTAGAGGTTATTTTAACATTGAGTCATGTAAAAAGGAAACAGCCTCATAAAGGTTTACTCCCCAGCACTCCGGGGGATAAATGTGTCGCTACTAGGAGGGGTCCTTTCCTGTCTATCTCAGCCAAGCTGAATCTTTGATTTGCCTTTTGCATTGTGCTGAAACTTCCAACAAATGGATCTTCTTTTTTCCCCTTGTATCACAATAAAGAAAATGAACAGCGGTAATGGGGTCACCTGCGACGACGCTGTAGGCCCCGGCCAGGACACCAGAGACTCGTACAAGCCGTTAAACCTATAAGAAATGTACGTTTTTATCATTTTATTACTGTATGCAACCATCCTGCCCTTAGACTTCCTTCATCTGCCTCTTGAGTGTACATCTGAACTTGCATTGTCTCGCAGCATGCTTCCCGGCATAAAAAAAAAAAAGAAAGAAAAACAAACTAAATACTGGGAAAGCAAAGGCGTACTATGTCTAATAAACCACGCAAGAGGTTAATATGAAGCGGCAGGTGAACTTCTCGCTGACTCAAGAATGATCGAGGCAGCCCTGCACTTCATTGTATTTCTTCAAACATAGAGTTAAGAGATCCTTTTTCCAAAAAGAAAAAAAGAAAAAAAAAAAGATGTCTTTGAATGGAAAGAGGCACAAAATAACAACAGGGGGTGAAAGCTTGACAGCCACAGGGGAGAAGATCCATAATTCTTTCCTGTTTTTTTTTTTTTTCTCGAATCTTAGAAAAAAAAAAAATCGGCAGAAGGAGCATAAATCTCAAGAGGCTACAGCCATTTCCTGTGATCAAGAATAAAATACTTCAAAAGTTGGTTTTTACCAATTCTGTTGATCAATTGCGCCTCCTTCTCCCTTCCTCTCCTTCTAGTGCCTTCCCTTTTTTTTTTTCTGTTTACATCTGATGTGACTCAATGACAAGCGGTGTCTGAGCCGCTGAAACAAATCTGTCATGTTGATTTATGAGTGCGTCAAACCACGACTTGTCCAAACTGAAGCTCGCAGTTCATTAATTAGAGAGTTGTGACTTTGAAGTCGGCTCTCAGACTGTGGTTTTTAACATTTGGCTTAATTTGTATGCTCTTGAATGTGGCTCTCTAAGGGGAAAAAAAACTGAAATTCCCTTCTTGTCTTTGAACTTCTTTTGACCGCACAATAATCATTCCTTTGTCCGGAGTGATGCCTGCATCCCAGAGTCATTAACGCACATTGAATTGCTACTGATGAGTAAGCCCCGCTGAATTAAAGAAACAGCCTGCAAAACAAAGCTAAGAGCATTTTGCACTGCGATATCTCACAATTACATGCGTTTCCCTCCCTGTGCCATTTCCATTTTAATTACTGTTGGCCTGTTAGATTTACATTTTAGACACTTTTTAATCTGTTCTCTTTTTCTACAAGACTCAAGTGCTCCTTATAATGGAAGCGGATGGGAGAAGACACAATGTAGGTGCCCGACTTAATATAGGCAACTAGCTTTGTCTTGAGAGAGTTCTGACATCTATCGCGCCCAATAGTGTTTACAATGCAGGCAGAAATATCGTCTATGTACCGCTATTCAGCAATGTGCTTTGTGTAGCAAATACCAGCAGATGATCAAAGATGTATGGGGAACATGTGGTAAAAAATACTTGCTGACGATACAACCCATTAGTATCACTAACAATAATCAGATCTGTAAGCAGTGAAAGTTTGTAGCAAGCATTCAACCAAATGCAATTTCCAGCTCTGAGTAAATTCTTAATGATCCAAGCCATATAACGTTAACAAAAATATATCCACCTATATCAACTGCATTTTTTTCAACTTCATTGTATCTCCAAAAGATTCCCCCACCTCTGTCTGTAAAATGCTCGTGGCCAGTTGTGACAACATGTTTGGTTTTTGCATTAACTGCAGACAAGTTTTATAGCTTATACAGTAGTTTCTCACTGATATGCAAACCATCAAACCCTATATCTTCTTTCACTCTTTACTTAAAGTGTTACTAAACCCAGGACCCTGCATTCACTATATCTGGTCTCCCACAGTACATGGAAATATTCATTATTTTAGTTAAAAAAAACTGCTAAATACCTTTTCTCTTCAGCAGTATATAGCAGTCTTAAGACTTTCATGAGTTTCTGGGTAAAGCTTGTGAGTTTTCATTCTACTCTGACTGTCCTATGAGGCTTCAGGACCCCTGACCCTCTGTCTGGACAGTGCTGATTGGCCCTGTCCTGATCACATGCACCCTCCCAAGAAAAAAAAAGCTCTCTAACAATACATACCAAATTGAGCATGTGCAGTGAGCCCCCATGGCTCTGTTCTATCAGGAAATGGGTTGGGGACTGTGGAAGAAGGGGAGGGGATTAGAGAAGACAGGATCAAACAGCCTTTTTTACACAATGAGGAGGATTAAACCCTTAGGATCCACAGTGATTAGAACAAGCATGCTTTACTGCAGGGGTAGGCAACCTCGGCACTCCAACTGTGGTGAAACTACAACTCCCATCATGCCTCTGCCTCTAGGAGTCATGCCTGTGATTGGTCTCATGGGACTTGTAGTTTCACCACAGCTGGAGGGCCAAGGTTGCCTACCCCTGCTTTACTGCATATACAGACTGATTTTACTGTTGTGGGTTTAGTAACACTTTAAATATTGCACAGCTTCTCTAAATTACTATGTGCACACCTTACAGTTAAAGTGATAATAAAGTCTCATTTCTTTTCATTTAAAAATAACAAACATGTTATACTTACCTGCTCTGTGTAGTGGTTTTGCACAGAGCAGCCCAGATCCTCCTCTTCTCGGGTACCTCGCTCGCACTCTTGCCCCCATAGCAAGCAGCTTGTTATGGGGGCACCCGAGCCAAGTCACTGCTCTGTGTATCCATTCAGATACAGAGCTGAAGCTCGGCCCTGACCCCTCTCTCTCCTCAGTGGTTCATTGACTTTGATTGACTCAACGAGGAGGGAGAGTCCCAGGCAGCCAAGACTCTCATGCAACATCACTGGATCGAGATGAGGCTCAGGTAATTATTAGGGGGGCTGCTGCACATAGAAGGTTTTTTATCTCATTGCATAGAATGTATTAAGATAAAAAAAAAAAAAACTTCTGACTTTGGAACCACTTTAAAGTAAAACTATAGGCAAAACATTTTTTTATTTTTTTGGGTAGAGTAAATGAGGGCTATAACCTGTGTGAGGTTTTTTTTTGCCATGTGTCCAATTGGGGAGATTTACCTTCACTTCCTGTTTCATAGCCAAAACAGAAAGTTAGAGGAAATCCGTGCAAATTAAAGGAATCTCTTGGGAACCCCAGGTCACCAGAACTAGTGTCCCCATTGGAAGATTTCCCCTTACTTCTCTGGGGACCAATCAAAATTTGAAATTTTCTATTACTTTCACTTTTTAACGGAAAACCGGACAATTAGATTGGACGAATCTCTTGCCAACAGGGGCACAGACAGCAATAAAAACCTTTATTCTAATCCAACTCCACTCCAAGTTATATGTTAATGAAACAAAGCATTATGGAACTTTAAGAATGGGAAATGTCCAAGAAAGCCGGGCCTTTGAGGTCTAAAGGCATTCTAAAGACACACATTTTTTAAACGTATCTCTCTTCCTTAACATTTATGAAAACAACAGGAGAGGGTCTGATCAAAGTTACAGTATCTAGAAATAGCACGTAGTGAACCAGTTTTCTGTGTAAAGAATATTTCATGTACCCACTGAATGAGGAGCAGAGGAACATCATCATACATCATCGTTGTTCTATGGGGTATTACTGGACACCGCATCATGGGCCCATCTCTCACCTCTCAGATTTTCAAAAATGTATTAAAGAATACATGATCTAAAACGTTACCATGTGGCAAAGTCCTTTCATAAGAGGACTTTTACAGCACTCTAGAAATATAGTAATAATATAACACTTAAAGTGAATCTGAAACTTCTATTGAAGAACATTTTGGAATATAGTTAAATATTTTTCACTGCAACCTTATTGAATCAAAGTTTGCTCTCGCCAGATGAACAAGTTTAGCATCCAAGGTTGCTTGACAATTCTTTTTATGTTTAAAAAAAATGTCTTTTCTTTGTTGAATGAATTTTCATACCAGCATAAAACTTTTTGTACCTGAGCTAAAGGACCATGCAGGTCCAATATATATGGACAATCTCTACAGAATTTTGAAAACTTAAGCAGAGGGCAAAACAAGGCAACATTTACAGCAGCCAATCAGGTTTTAAGATTAATTTTGTGTCTGAAGGAAACGAGTGAGTAAAATCTGATTGGTTGCAGCAACACCAGTTTTGAAAGCCCTAGTGTTCAAACATGAATACAGTTAAATAGACAACATAAAGGGACCAGAAATTAAGCGAAAGAAATACATTTTATCCTTCAATACATTAGCAGATATTTGTACATTTGGAAACTTTAATCCTGGCCAGTTCTTGTGCTTTAGTGATGGTTCCACAAAGCAGCACAATAATATATTAACAACCACTTGGTCTTTTTCTGCACAGGCCGATTAACAGCGCACCGCTGACCAATGATTGTACTTACGAAGATAATTAGGAGGAAAAGAAAAACACAAATCCACTTTATCCTAATTAAATTCTGATTAGCATTGCTCCTTGCATTGGAGGGATACATCAACCTGAGGCTTCTACAAGAGACCAAACCTAAGACCAAGCTGCTCACTAAAGGGATCTGCAGCCATAACGTGCCAGTTGGCTGTGGATTCACTAAAGATCCAGCTAATGATCTTTTTTTTCCATAGAGGAGTATGTGAGCATACACACTCAGAAAGATATGCATATCTTGATGGTGAGAATGCAACTTCATGGTCATTAAAAAGCATGCAAGGAAAATCCAAAATGACTAGTATGTATAGCCAATCTCACCAAAGTATAGGCTAAATAATAAAGTATAATTTGTAATTGGCTACTATAAGCTACAGCCCTATTATCATTCAGCTATTATCCCCTTATTATCTATATTTGCAATCAGTTAACAAGAGAACATCCATCAACAAATGTCCTTTGCCTGTCCCACTGTGAATGTTAACTTTTCTTACTTGCGCTAGGAAAATTACAAACAGCCAGAATGTGATTTTCTCTTACGAACGCTACCTCTGTTCTCCTTTTTCTTTGGTTTTTGATTCAGTTCTCCAGTGCATGGATACCGGGCCAATCCAAAGAAATCACTCCCCTTAAGTTCGCTGGAAACTGTCACTTCCAGGATTGTTGATCTCTTGAATTCCCCCCCACAGCTTCTACTGGTTCTGTCTGTTGTGTGGATTGTGGGGATTCAGGAAATCAGCATTTCTGGAAGTGTCAGTTTCCTTGGGGAATTTACATAAAGAGGATATGAGCAGCATTTCAACATCAAGGGCTGCAGGAAAGGTGAATATTTATACTGTTCTTCTTAAAAGTATGCCTTCTCTGGAAAACTTTTTTATAGCGACAGGGTCACTTTGAAGTGAACCAGCACAAAAAAAAACCTAAAGTAATAGAACTACAGAAAGCTTCTATGTGTCCGAACCTAAACACCCAACTCAGGCACATTCTATCTGCAATTCATATCAGAGCTTTGCATGCCCATTGAAACCCCATGTTGGAGTGTATGTGCCTTAGCAGCAAATAGACAGATACGTGCATTCTGGGAAGGAGATGAAGCAAGTCATTGTTCATACTTTGATGTCTAGTCAACTACTGTGTACTCCCCATACACATGTGAGTTTTCTTGACAACTAAACTATTTGGTGCCTGTACTTAGGGTGTTATATAATTATTACATTTTGTTTGTATGCCAAGCTCACTTCAGTGATCACTGATCTCTATGGAGCAAACAGTTGACCAGGCATCTTGCTGCAGATATTGGGGTTGATTTACTAAAGGCAAATCCACTGTGCACTACAATTGAACAGCAAATGCACTTGGAAGAGCAGTCGCTGTAGATCTGAGGGGAAGATCTAAAATGAGGGAAAGCTCTGCTGATTTCTATTATCCGATCATGTGCAAGCAAAAATGCTGTTTTTTATTTTGTTTCCACGTTCCTCTCAGATCTACAGCGATCTGAGGATTGGCCTTTAGTAAATAAACTCCATTTTCTTGAGTGCAGCCAGAATTGGATATATAAAAGCAGTAATACAATTAATTCCAACAGACTAGTCGCAAACAAAGAACGAGATGGAAGAAATGCTTACATCCATATTATAACCTAACTCAAAAGATCCTAAAGTGGAACTGTGGCCAGGCTACAGACCCTCAAATTATTACATATTCCTAACAAGCAGCAAATAGATTTTAAAACAAGCCTCCACTGACCTCTTTAGCTGAAGGTAATGTGGAGTAATTAATCCTCAAATTTTGCAACAGAAGCTTCTCAGTTTTACTTTCTCTCTGTAGATCAACCCCCCAATTACAGCATTGGGTTGGCAGCTTGACAGTCTTTAACGTCTAATGTTAAAACAGAGCAGGTGCACACAAAGAGGAGGCGACAACGCCTGACATGAACAACTTCATTGCTTTTATTATGAATTTTGTGAATGAATTGCTCCACAGTGGCTGTAACTACATAGATCAGTGAAGGCTTGTTGTATAATGTATTTACTGCTTAAGAATATGTAAATACAAGAATGTCAATATCACGGTCATAATTTTACTTTAAAACAGGGGTCTCTGATCTTTCTAAACAAAGGGCTAATTTACAGTCCTTCAGACTTTAGGGGGGCTGAACTGTGGTCAGTGGGAGTAGAAAATGCCCCAATGTCATCAATGTCCCATCATTGGCATTAGTGGGGGGAATAGTGCTCCATCATCGGTGTCAGTGGGGGAAAGAGTGCCTTGTATCACAGTGGGAGAAATAGTGCCCAAGGGCCCTTGGGCTGCAGTTTGGAGGCCACTGTTTAAAGCCAAACCGCAGGCAAAAATGAAAACAAACCAATCAAAAGTCCTATGTAATAATTACCCATGTAACACACCTGGCAAACTTGTATTTTTCTTTAGGAAAGTAAAAAACTGTGCTAGGACCACTCTACTAACAGCTGGTAGACTAGGTTGTGCCTTGCTGCCTTTTTCACTCTGGCCCACAATCCTGCCCATGGTTACATGTGTACATCGACTCAACTTGGTCACACATCCTGTGCTGCTGGTAGGCAAAGTTTATTGCTGTGTACTTTGTCCTACCATGAAAAACATTTACCCGAGGACTGACACAAGAAAAATTGGGAAGTCACACATTATGTGGGCATTACTGTTGTTTCTTCATGGCCCTGCCCACACTTTACTCACAGGACACCCATGTGATTACTTAGCAGCTGGGACAGAAGGTCAATGAATGGTCAGTGACATCACATGCAGAAGCCTCTTGACCTCTTTTAACATACTTTCAAAATTTAAATTTTTATTTTTTATTTTGGAACTTCTGTATTGGTATTCTGTAACAGGTAATGAAATTTGAACAATACATTGCTACATATTTTTGATACTATGGCCTGATTCCTTTCAGATCTCTTTTTTTTTGTTGTTTTAAGGAAGCCTGGAGTTCATCTTTATTCTCAAAACCAAAGCTGTAAAGAGAACCCATGCATGGCAAAGCTACAAGCTGAGTTAAATGCTGGCCCCTGGAGCCTAGACTTCCCTAACCTTCACTACCCTGCTGCTTTGTTCTTTCACAGGACATTTTCTCTTCACACACAGGGATTACTGGAGCAGTAATGTAGCAGAAGGGAAGGAACTCTGCTGAAAAAAAAAATTAAGCCCAGCACATAAAAGAACACAGTTAATATTCACCTATGCTGCTGCCCTTGCTGCTGATACCATTCTTTACATCTGGGTTCTGTGGTTTTTACCATTGACCCCTACATCACTATAATATCCTGATCTGATGTAATTAAAGAAATTAGCAGAAGGAACCACAGAGTACAGCAGGGGACCAGACATCCGACACTCCCAGAAGAACTAAGATGCAAAATATTCTTCAGGCAGTGTTAGCTCTGCAACAGAACAAAGATCGGCAGTGAAGGTAGCAGGACAGGTGAAAAATAAAAGTTTTATTACATGCTGAACTGTGGTTTTTTTTTTTTTTTTTTTGGTGGTGACAGGGACACTTTAAATAAGCAGCTGTGAGGGCCAGCATCAAAGTCAACCAGTTGTTTGCTTTTCATGGACAAAGCACAGGTTCACTTTAAGGCCCTACCTGAATGTAGTCAAACTAAGCTCACCAGTCTACGCCTCGTTCTCCAGGAATCTGAATATCAAAACACCTCTACCAAAACGTAGACATTTGCAAGACAATAATACAAGAATATATTCGACCGCCATTGACTATATTAGACCATGTGGCCATTATAGAGATAGGAGGATGTTTATAGAGGTTCACAACAACTCAAACCAATATTGAGATAGAAGGTGAGCCCACTTATCTACAGATGCATTTCTGCTGAGGACTCCCTGACTCCCATATCCAGTAAATGCTGCCATAATAAGGCCACCATTCTCACTGAAACAAGGGGGATGAGACACCCTGGCTGCAGATCGGCATAGCGGGTTTAGAGCCCGATAAGTCAATGGGAAATTTAGTCAATCAGCCTCTAGTTATATTGCTATGGCAGACTGGCCCTGTAAGATATAGGCAAAACTTTGCTTTTTTACCTCTTTTGGCTGTTTTCCTGCATGTTGTTGTTGTAATAGCTGAAGCTGCAGCTGTTCCTGTTGTTTCTTGTAAAACTCCTGAAGCTGCTGCTGTGAGAAAGAGGTATAATAGTGTCAGTTACAGCATATTAAGTGACAGTCCTGGAACTTCTTTTTTCTGTTTGTGAATATACGTGTGAGACACAAAAAGTGATTTGAAATATCACATTCTTTTATCTGCGATGCTCTGACCTTTCCTTAGAAATCTGACAATAAATTCAGCCTGCTCAGACGATTCTTGGCGATGCAGTTCGAAAAGTAATTTCCAAAATGTACTGATAGAAAACATGCCTTGTGTTTTTTTTTTTTTTCTCCTCCTTTCCTTCTGAGCAGCCTAATTAAAAGAAGGCGAGGGATGACCTTTGTTTGTTACAACAAAGACGCTGTGCCCTTGTGGAGAAGCATGGTAAATGTAGCTTGTAAAACACATGCATCCATTTACAATGATGGGCTTTGAGTCTATTTATTTCTGGCTACTGTAGGGACAATAATCCCCTCAATTTCATTACTGAACAGTGGGTGGACCAGAAATGGTAACAGATGCTCAAAAAAAGGCCATATCTATAACACATATGTAATATATATATATAGTATATTTAATGTATATATATCTATATCTATTTAATATATATATATATATATATATATATATATATATATATATATATATATATATATATATATATATATATATATATATATATATATATATATATACACACAGTACTGTGCAAAAGTTGTAGGCAGGTGTGAAGAAATGATGTAAAGTAAGAATGTTTTCAAAAATATAAATAATTTAATTATTTTTATCTATTTACCAAATGCAAATTGAGTGAACAGAAACCTCTAAATCAAATCAATATTTGGTGTGACTATCCTTTGTCTTCAAACCAGCATCAATTCTTACACTTGCACAATTTGTACACTTGCACAAAGTCAGGGATTTTGTAGGATGAGAGTCAGGTGTATGATTGACCAATTATACCAAGCAGGTGCTAATGATCATCAATTTCATATGTAGGGTTAAACACAGTCACTAACTAAAACAGAAACAGCTGTCTAGGGGGCTTAAAACTGAGCAAGAAACAGCCAAACTCTGCTACTGAGGTGAGGTTGTGGAAGACAAAAATGTCACAGGTCATAGGCCGTGGCAAGACTGAGCACAGCAATAACACACACATAGTACTTATACTACATTAGAAAGGTCTTTCCCAGGCAAATATTTCCCAGGCAAAGCAGACTGGGGTTTAAAGATATGCTGTTCAAGCTCTTTTGAAGAAGCACAAAGAAATGGGTAATGTTGAAGACCGTAGACGCAGTGGTCGGCCAAGAAAAAATGAATGCAGCCGATAAATAACACATCATCCTTTTGTTCCTTCGACATCGAAAATGTCCAGGAGTGCCATCAGCACAATACTTGCCAACAACAGTGGGACCCAGGTACACCCATCTACTGTCCGGAGAAGTCTGTCCCAAAGTGGTCTTCTTGGAAGAATTGCAGCCAAAAAGCCATGTCTCCGACATGGAAACAAGACTAAGCAACTCAACTACGCATGAAGACAAAGGAACTGGGGGTGGGGGGGGGGGGAGAAAATGGCAGCAGGTGCTCTGAACTGATGAGTCAAAATGTGAAATATTTGGTTGTAGCACGAGGCATTTTGTTTGCAAAGGGCTGGAGAGCGGTACAATAATGAGTGCCTGCAGGCAACACTGAAGCATGGTGGAGGTTTCTTGCAAACTTGGGGCTGCATTTCGGCAAACTGAGTTGGAGATTTGGTCAGGATCAATGTCATTATACATATCCATCATGCCATACCGTCAGAGAGGTGTGCGATTGGCCCCAAATTTACTCTGCAGCAGGACAACGACCCCAAACATACAGCCAATGTCATGAAGAACTATCCTCAGCGTAAAGAAGAACATGGAGTACTGGAAGTGATGATTTGGCCCTGATCTTAATATCTTTGAATCTGTCTTGGATTAAATGAAGAGACAGAAGGATTTGAGGCAGCCTACATCCACAGAAGATCTGTGCTTAGTTCTCCAAGGTGTTTGGAACAACCTACCTGCTGAGTTACTTTAAAAGCTATGTGCATGTGTACAGAATTGATGCTGTTTTGAAGGCAAACAGTATTTTTCACACCTTCCCAAAACTTTTGCACAGTAGTGTAATATTTTATATATATATATACACATATATACATACATACACACACACTATATTGCATCACTGTGCTGCACGCTACATAAATTGGACCAATACACTCTGTATATCATGCTCTACATTACATACAACAGACTGCTACACACTTAGGCGCTGTTCACATCTCATGATTTGGGATCACAGGCAGATTCGCTGCAATGCGCACGTTTTGGTGCAATTATCCTTCGATGGCACCTGAAATGTGATTGCTACACATCAGAATGGCGGCGGCAAACTGCGCCTTCAAAAATCAGACCCCAGTGATTCCGACTTCTGCATTCAGTGATCTTTGCAGAATTTTGTGCTCAGGCACGGTTTGTGCTCAAACTCTACTCAACTACAAGTAAACCGTGTCCTGCACCACTTCTTTAAAGCTGTCCCGTGCACGATATGCTTAACTGTACAGTTTAGAGCATTCATACTATACAAATGGATTCAGCCCAAGGGGGTGAACCATGCCCGAGCATAGTTAAAACTGCCACTGTTTATGCACCCTAATACTTTGCACATGAAGTTCCAAATGTATCTTTGAACTAGAGTTATTTCTTCACAGCCACCAATCAGATTCAGACTTTACATGTATAGCTGAGCTTATTGATGGCCGAATGGGAGTAACTCTAGCTCTTCCTTGGGACATATTGATAAATCAGGCCTATAGAGCAGTAATTGGATGCAGATGTAATTCAGTGTTGGACTAAACGGAACCTGTGAGGTACTTAATACTTTAGGAAGACACCAAAGAACACGCTTACAAAAGTTAATAACATTGCTTTGATTCAGAGCTCTGGCTTGCCCGTTGTACTGCACCCAAAAACCCCAAATTTTTTGCAGGATGCTTCTGCAGCCCAGAGAGAGATGCCCTTCAGCATTGCTGGATGCTGAGTGGGCAGGTTGGTGCTTTACTTTGGGGCAAAGTTGAGCATTTCAAGAAAAACGTTCCCAGGTTTGGTTTTAAGGTTTATTTTACCCAGAAAAAGAAAAATAATATTATGTATAGTACTGAGGTAATCACTAGAAACTCCACTGAGGTCAAGACAATTGCCTCTCCTGCTGACTGTTCAGAGCCAGATCATCAATAAGGCAACCAACATAGTAGCGCAGGGATCAGTGGATGTTCAGAAGACCCAGCTTCAATGGTTATGACCCTGCAGTAAGCCAGACAGACAAGGAAACTGATTACAGCTGTGCACCTGCTGGTCACTTCACAAGGGCGGATACACTTGTAGGCATTTAGCATTGGGGAAGGGCCATGCCAGAAAAACAATTCAAATGGGGGCTTCCCTGAGCCTGTGTACAATCTTTATCAATGTCAATCAAAGGGATGGAGGGCCAAAGCTGCCATCTTGCTTAGGCCTCATTTTGCCTTAATTTGTCTTTTCCCTATGGCATTCCCTGAGCACAACATCATCATAAGGGATTAAAGTATTTTGTTATTAGACAAAGTTACCACATAGCAACCACAACCTTGGAAGTGGAGGAAAAAGCAGCGTTAAAAACACGCCTAAAGCTGTGTTTAGGCATTTACAACACTGCGTTTATTCATTCCGCTTGCCAGAATACTAAATCTTTCTGGTCAATGGAAAGAATGAACGTTCAAGCACTTAAGCACTTTTAGACGTGTTTAGGCGCATTGGGTAATTTTTTTTTCTTCTGTCTCTGTGAGCAAAGGCACATAGGCTAACACAGAGGAGCGTTTAGAGGCCATCCCATCAAACGCCATTAAAAGTGGTGTTTTTGACATCCTTTGCACATGGGGCCTTACTGTTGAGCCATGAAATCAACATATCACAGCAAATAACTTGGATAAATGAATGCAACTAGAAATAAATTGTAATATTTTAGCAATAAGCATAATCTTCTTTTTAATGCAAAAGGACCGATTATACACTATATTACCAAAAGTATTGGGACGCCTGCCTTTACACACACATGAACTTTAACGGCTTCCCAAACTTAGTTCGTGGGGTTAAATATTGCATTGCTTTGCAGCTATAACAGCTTCAACTCTTCTGGGAAGGCTGTCCACAAGGATTAGGAGTGTGTCTATGGGAATGTTTGACCATTCTTCCAGAAGGAAGAATTGGGTTGAGACAGGCCAGTCAAGTTCCTCCACCCTAAACTCATTCATCCATGTCTTTAATGACCTTGCATTGTGCACTGGTGCGCAGTTATAGTGGAACAGCAAGGGGCCATCCCCAAACTGTTCCCACAAAGTTGGAAGCATGAAATTGTCCAAAATGTCATGCTCCCAACTTTTTGGGAACAATTTGGGGATGGCCCCTTCCTGTTCCAACATGGCTGCGCACCAGTACACAAAGCAAGGTCCATAAAGACACAGATGAGCAAGTTTGGGGTGGAGGAGCTTGACTGGCTTGCACAGAGTCCTGACCTCAACCCCATAGAACACCTTTGGGATGAATTAGCGAAGCTTGTGAGCCAGGCCTTCTCTCCAACATCAGTGCCTGGCCTCACAAATGCGCTTCTGGAAGTCAAACATTCCCATAGACACACTCCTAAACCTTGTGGGCAGCCTTCCCAGAAGAGTTGAAGCTGCTACAGCTGCAAAGGGTGGGCCAACTCAATATTGAACCCTACAGGCTAAGACTGGGATACAATTAAAGTTCATTTTGTGTAAAGGCAGGCGACTCAATACTTTGGTAATATA
>JBBDGP010000803.1:1877500-2037500 GCA_037952835.1 Lithobates septentrionalis
AAAATAGAAAGAAATTCTGGACACCCAGCTCCTTCTACCATTGGCGGCGTTTCAATGCAAAGTCCCTGATGTGATGTTACTACGCTGTGCGAAGCCGTTTGATTCAAGAGTATCAACCAACTGGCACTGTGGCAAATCCTCCGAGAGCTCCGTCATCAGAAGCGGAGAGGTGTAATCCCATTAATTCGCTCTATTCCGTTCTGCATTGCTTTCATAATATAACAAGGCATTCAATAAATACACTTTACCGGCCTGGATCACTCATCTGGGTTAATACCGGAATCATTAGATCACAATACAAGTTTACTTTTCCTTGAGGTCTGCTCTGCTTTTTTCGTTGCTGTTTTATTAAACAAACAGTG
The DNA here is from genome assembly GCA_037952835.1 of Lithobates septentrionalis. Classification (NCBI taxonomy): domain Eukaryota; kingdom Metazoa; phylum Chordata; class Amphibia; order Anura; family Ranidae; genus Lithobates; species Lithobates septentrionalis. The sequence goes on from JBBDGP010000803.1 coordinate 1,877,863, forward strand.
GAAGGTAGAAATGTAGCACAGCGATTTTATTTTTTTAATTTTTTTAATTTTTTTTATTTACCCCCTAAAATATGGACTGTGTTCAACACAAATATAGAGCTAGTGAATCAGTCAACACGCTAAGAGAAAAAGGGGCAAGGTGCAGCTAATAAATACTGGGGTTGCTTTACTAAATGCAAATAGTCTGTTCACTTTGCAAATGAAGTTTTCCCTAGAGCTTAGTGAATGCGGTGCAATTTCACTTTGCAAAGATTACACAGTTATGCACAAGGGAAAACAAAAAAAAATATTTTTTTTGCTTGCACATGATTGGATGATAGAAGTCAACAGGGCTTCACCTCCCTCGTTAAGCTCTGGGGAAAATTTCCTATTGCAATTGCATTTGCAAAGTGATCAGTCTATTTGGCTTTAGTAAACCAACCCCACTGAATAATAATAGAGGCCTTTTGGTTTCATCATAGTGCAAAGATGGCTGTGAATCAAGATAACCAATCAGAACTCATCTCCTCACCATCCAGCATTATCAGACTACTGAAATGCAATTTGTCGTTGGTGGCTGTGAAAACTACAAAATGCTGTTCTGTGCACCGTCATCAATACAGACCTTCTAGCCCATGATTATATAATGGAAATCTAGCATTAACCAAAGACTCGTGGCAGCCTCCTATTTTCCAGCTTCAAATCCAACACTGTTGGTGTTAGATTTGGGGCTGGAAAATTCAGCCGCTGAAGTGCGCTGTGACGGGAGCAGTGCCGATGCGCTATAATGACGCTCTGCACTGTTTATTTATTTCTTCAACTTCATGAAATTGTCAGAAAATGACACTGCATTCCTCTTTATGCACCCCAACGCATTCCAATGCAACATGCTGCTCTGCCTAAAAATGCAGCATGTCCTACTTTTATCAGCGCACACCACTACAGAGCATTGCATGAACTCAACTCACAGGACTAAAGGGAAGCTGGCCTGTTTATGTGCTGGGACTGCAATGGGCAACAGTGCAGTCCAGATGGTGTGAATGGACCTTGAAAGTGCTTCATGCATTTTTACACCTATAGATGGCTGTAGACTAGGCGAAGGTTAACATGAGAACAACAGGCAGGCAGACATTTGCCTGTCCTTGATTACACTGGGATCCATTACTATTACTAGCCTGACTTGCCTGATGGGCTGAAGTAGCATATGCATAGTTTACTACTTTCTTCCCTCAGGAAGGGTTGGCAAAGTTGCTCAGAGACTTACAAACAAGCTGGAAAATCTCTGCCAGAGGAACAATTTAGAGGAACAATCCAGAAGAATGTAATACTGGCATATAATCACACACATAGGTTGGACTTGATGGACTTGTGTCTTTTTTCAACCTCACCTACTATGTAACAATCTCTTCTGACCTCAGAAGAACCCGTTTTCACCCCAAAGTGTACCTGTAATTCAGGCCTAACACCCTAATGCCACGTACACACGATTGAAATTTCGGCCCGCAAAAGACCGATGAGAGTTCTTCATCGGAAAATGCGACCGTGTGTATGCTCCATTGGTCTTTTGCTGGCGGAATTCCAGCCAGCAAAAGACTGAGAGCATGCTCTCAATTTTCCGGTCGGGAAAAGTTCCTATCCGAAAATGCGATCGTCTGTGGCAATTCCGATGCGCAAAATCCCTGCGCATGCTCGGAAACAATTCGACGCATGCTCGGAAGCATTGAACTTCATTTTCTCGGTTCGTCGTAGTGTGGCACGTCACGCATTCTTGACGGTCGTAATTTCAGCAAATTTTTGCGTGACCGCGTGTATGCAAGGCAAACTTGAGAGGAATTCCTTCGGAAAAGCCGTCATGTCTTCTTCCGACGAGAAAACCGATTGTGTGTAAGCGGCATTATGATTCTAATACTCCCTTGGGTGTCAAAGATGGGGAAGGTCACACAGCAAAGCCAAAGCCTACAACCAAGCCAACGTGTATGAGCAAACTCCAATACACTGTTCCTAAACATACACTTATAATGCAATTTTACAACGGTATAAAGTCGTAAATTGCATGCAACTGTATAAATGTATCCAGCTGTGCAATTGTATACAATATACAACTACAATTCTTAATATACAGGATGGGGCCTGTTTTTTGTAAACCTTAAGGTTCCAAAAAAAAGAAAAAAAAAAGGAAAAAAATGTATGATGCTGTAAGGCAAACAAAAAAAAAAATTGGAAAATTTTATCAGATCCACCATTGTTTTCTATCCATAGCAAAGTCATAAGCATCTCATAGTGCACTGCTTAGGGCAAGTTGTCTGATATTATGTTGAATAACATAAATGCAAGCTGAGTGAAAAAGAGAATGTACATAATCAGAGTATCGGATGTAGAGACAATGAATGTATGGTGTGGCCATATGTCTCATATAGAATAATGGTTGGCGTTCCAGTCACGTCACAGTGCAATCTTCAGAGGTGTTGAATGTTTTATCCTTTTTTTCTCAATAGGAAGCATCTAATCTGAAAGATTTTCCAACATGCTTTTCAAATTGATGGTATTTGATACCAATGATCAAATGTATAGCATCACTTGAAGTATATTTAAACCCAGTCTCTCAAATCTGATATAACCTTTAACATGGTAATATAATTTCAAAAGAGGATTCTTATTTTATATTTTTAACCTGCACTTTTCATCAAAATAATACCCATTGATCCTGTCATCAAGGTCCTTGTTCAGTTACTTCCTGTTATAGAGTGATAAAGAGTGTCTCCTAGTTGCGTTGCGGTGTTGTCAGCCTGCCACATGGGCTTTTCGATGGAAACAAGTGGCTGTTTCAAGACACGTTACACAGGCATGGTCTACTGTTGCCATCATCAGAAACCTGCCCCAGAAAAATGCCATGCAGCAAACCCTGGAATGCATGCAGACAACAGTGGTGGTAAAGAGGCTTCAGCAGATCAGTAGCACAGAGATGCCTCAAAGGATGAAAAAAAGGTGAAGACAAGTTATTAAAACAAAGGAAATTGCTCATGGCACACATTTCCTTAGCAAACATATTGCTCCATAATACTAAGGAAGAATTCTTTTTGACAAAACCCATGTCCCATGCATGCGTGTGTAAAAACATGACCTGTCTGTTGCCTCGGCACTTGCAATGGTTATACCGAAGAACCTAGGAAGCTTCACCAAACTTCTCTTCAAGCCGTTAGTCCTTAGCGGTGAAAAAGACTCAAAGGCCAAGCAGCCTCAGCGCTAGGAAATAATAGGCCACACTTTATTACCCATTACTACCGAGGTCATTAGCGGCAAGAGTGATTGTCCTGGTCTTAACCTATTGATCACTGTAACTACCATCATTTAATTCTGAGCCGAGCATCTCTACAGCAGCTAAGAGCACACTAGAGAGAGTGGTTTATTGTAGAGAAATACAGCCAAGCACTGAAAATTACACTTTGATTCATAAAATCTACTCAGTGGTTTAAATCAATAGTATTTAAAACAGTCACGCCAACTTCTTAAGTACATCCCTCTCATATTTACGACTCCCATTCTGAATGTACTCATTCAAAACTAAAACTTTATTTTAAAAACCGTCTAGAATCCTCTGCAGATCCCTCCACGCAGAGCGCAGACTTTGGGGGAGAAAAAAAAAGGGAAGTTTTTTTTTTTCTGTTTCATCTCAATTCACAGCTGCTCAATGCAAGAAACCAGCAGCTGCCTGTTCACAATCTCTCAACAATGAAACGCACGCTGAACGGCAAATTCAGAATGCAGACCTGCAAGCAGTTAGACAAATGAAAATATCGCAAAAATCTGAGCAGATAGCAGTTCCCAAATAACACGGATAATTCCTTCCCAAAAGGCTGTCTTTGCAGATCTGCAATGCCAACCCTAAACGCTTGGACACCAAGAGGGTTGCAAACTGTGGAAGCTTCGGGACAAAAAAGTTAACCTTGTAATAGAAACGCAGCGTAGGGATATGTCCTCAAATTTCTTCATTAAAAAAGTATACATCTTTTTATAAATAAAAAAAAATCTAAAAATAAACAGATTCAAATGATTTTAGGTTGCGCCTAACCTCGAATATTGTCAATTCTTTGTTTCAGGCCAGTGAAAATTAAGTTACTTAAATAACTGGTATCAAATGTTTCCAGAAGCATGGCTTTTGTAAGCCTACAATATTATTATTAAAGCAAGTAAAGGTAACTGACAAGAACAGTCACTTGCACATAGCTAGACCTGCTGGAACACACCTCTAGAACTCTTGTGGAACTCCCTGGGAAGTACCCTAATGCAAAATAAATGTAGGAGAAGCAGATAAGCTTGACTTGGCCCCCTCCCCCACTTTTTTATTGGCCCATTGCGTTGATGGTCAGTCTTACTGACCAATAATGAAGTGTCTGAGTTTACTCCTCTTCATTAACTGAGGTTGGATAATGGAGCACATCTGGTTTTGGGGCTCTCAGGCCAATCTAAAGTATATCTAAAGGCAAGTGAAGTTACTTAAATGCTTCCTCTGTGTTTGACTTGTGTCAATTACTATCCCTTTTTTCGTATCCCTAAGGCTTTTTTTAGTTTTTTCCATTTACATCACTACTAATGCACAGATAGGTGATGGCGTCACTACATGCCTACCAATCACTACAGAGCATAGTAGGAAAACTACAGTCACATGACTGAACTAATATCCATACTCGCAGCCCAATTAAAGAGAATGACATCACTGGACATGCAACCGTAAAACACAAAAAAAAAGCCAAACAGACTATTATTTAAATTAGCAAAGTAATTTATTCTTCAGATTCCTTAGAATCTCATAACTAGGAAACTTCCCATAAAAGCAATCAACAAATCTTTAATCTACTTATCTGCTCACAAAGCGTAAAATGTACAGCCAAAGGGATTGCTTGTATGACAAGTTGCTGACGTTTTGCGCATCATGCAAATTAGCTTCTCTAAAAGAAGAAGGAAAGTCAGGATAGCTGCCATTCTAATGGTATGATTGCTTGTAGGTGTCTAGACACGAGGAAAAACTGACATGGAAGCCTTGCAGTGGTGTGAGTGAATGCCAGAAAACAAATAAAAATAAGAAAACAGAATTCACAAAGTTGTCCTGTTTGAGATGATGAAAGCTGAGTTCTGATTGGATGCTGAACCACAGCTCTCTGTGAACGGACAACTTTATAGGTAAAGTTGATCCAGGGAATAGTGGGTTGCCTCTCAGAAGAATCGTTGGGGGGGGGGGGTGATTGGTTCATGCTTTCCTGGATTTTTTTGCCTTCCTCTTGATTGGCTCTGGGTATAGGATTGTGTACATAGGATTGCATGATTTTATTTATTTTTTATTAGGATATTTATTAATTTTTTCTTTTATTGGTTGAGCTGAATGAATGAATGAATTCATTCATTGGTTGAGCTAGATGGACTTGTGTCTTTTTTTCAACCAGACTAACTAGGTAACCACTAGATAGGCCCATAGGAACAACTATTTGCCCTTGATTCAGACAGACAATACATTTAAAGCTTGTCAACTAATTTCTGGTGGGAAAATGATCATGGAGAGGAGATCCTAAGAACTAAGAAGGCAATACAGCGTAAATATAGGTGGAGCAGACTGAAGCTAATACCTTGCTGACTGGCAATATGTAATAAAGCATGGAGATATACTTTTTAAAACAGGCGGTAGGGAACAGGTCCATAGAATACCTGAACCTTGAGTAATTTGTAAGTGATCAGACCCATTGGAACCTGCAATATTTTGAGGCAAAAAAAAACAAACTTGCGGTCATGGTGGATGGCATCTTTCTAAATAACTGCAGATTTTGGGTTTGGTCATTTTAATGGGTTTACCCTAACATCATCAAAGGTGGGGAGTAGTAAACATCCACTGAGTTGCATGCCAAGCTTCATTTACAAATAATAAGCCATCTTGAATTACAATATAGCCTGTACATAACCATCTATGGTGGACCTCCTGGCTCCAGAAAAAAAATAAACTAACATGACAAAAAAGTTTCAGGACCAATATCAAGGATTGGTTGTTTTTTTTTTTTTATCTTTCATGGAACCCATTTCCCAATGTCTCATTTATTTTGCATATTACAAGAGAGTTGGAGGTTTTTTTTCCTTCCTTTCTCCTCTGCTTGGTCTCCCTCCCTTACCTTCCCACAAGGAAAGATTCATTAATGTAAATTATAAAACTGCCTGCGAGTCATTCAGCTCCTTCCCACAAAGCCCTTTTTATGTAAATAAAAATTGTTCTCATTTACAGAAACAGGATTTGATATTATGTGGGAGGCAGCGATGATCAGGTTGGGTTGAGATAGAATCGTGTTATTTGTCATTCGTGGAGTTCACAGGGGGTGACTGACGCCCCTGATCTTATCTCTCAATTCGTATTCAATGCTAGCTCCCCGCTTACCTGCCAGGTTAATTGCCTCAGCAACAATAAATACCAATTTCAGCATTCAAAAAATAAGCAAGCTCGGAATAATTAAACCTTGTTAACACCCCGCAGCCTTGGACTCCAAGACAACAATTATTATTTTTTTTTTTTTTTCTTTTTAATTATTTTTCAGGCCATCTGAACCATTTAAGTAGTGATGAAACAATATCATTTAGATAATCTGGCATGTCGCCATAACTCAGAAATAAAGCAGTCCATTAGATATTATTATAATTATCGTCTAGTGTTTGGAAAAGAGACAAAATTTAATGTGGCGCTCTATAATTGACTGCGTGTTTATTTGTTTATTAAAATGAATGCAGACATATTCAAATGCACAAAAAAAGTAAGGTTGAAAAAGACCGAGGAACAGTCAGTAAGCAGGGAAATATAGATGACTGTCAACAAAAAAGGAAAATGTGAGGACTCGTCTAAAATTACCAGCTGACCCAAAGAGCTGTACGCTCATTTCAGTTAATTAGAAAAACATTTACATTACCAAGCCAAAAAAATAATAGATAATCCCCCCCCCCCCCCCCCCCTTCTCACAAGCCCTACAGAGATTTGGCTGAAAATAGTATGACCCTCTCCTTTTTTTTTTGGCATAGTGAAAATGTGCAATGTCATTTGCAGGTTTAATAAATGGGTTCTTGACCTCCTCTCCTTTTGCTCTTTTAAGTTCTGCAGAGCAAAAGGGGCAATTTATCAAAGCCAAGTACATTGGCCCAGACTTTCCTCAAGTCTCTTTGAGAAAAGAGAGGAAAAAATACTTTTGTAGTTAAAATTATATTACCTATACATTTCCTTTGGCCTACTGTGAGGTTTCAATATCCCAAACTTTGCCAGTCTAAGAGACTTTGTGTTTGCTTAAGATGGGCGGCTGTTCTCACCTCCTTCAAACACCCCCATCTATATATCACAGGCGAGCACAAGTGTGCAAATTACATTCTAATGGGGAAATATCAGTGGCTTCTCTGACAATTTTGCCATTCACTGATTTACTCCTAATAAAGACACTTCAACCAGCAAGCTTCCGTGGGGTTAAGGGTCAAGAAATGTTCAAAAAAAATATCTAGATTCCTTGGTTTAAAAAAAAAAAAAAACAATGCCAACGGGGGACCGACAAAGATTTTTTTTTTTGCTTAAAATGGGTTGGCAATTAAAATAATTGTACAAAGAACCACCTTCCAGGACGTTAAAAAAACTGAAATAAATTAAACTGCTGCCACCGTAACAGGTTAGATAAAAATCTAAATTTAATGTATTCTGTCTTGTGTCATCTTGTTTTGTCAAGACATGAAATAGAATAAGAAAATACAAGGCAGGGAAGAAAAAAAAAAGCCCTTGAGATATCACAAATGACGACCTTTGTGATGTTGTTAGTTTACCCTATTTTAGGCTATTTGCACAACGATGGCTTAGATTTAAGATTTTGATAGACCTCAAAGAACCCCCAGCTCAGTTCACTGTTGAACAGGCAGGTCCTATCCTTCACCCAATCAATGTCTGCTTCGTTCTCCTCGATTCCCGGCTTTAATGAGTGACAGCTACGTTTGTTGCTCGATATTCATTGCTCCCATGTTTTCCAGGAGCACATGTCGCGAACTGGGGGGAATCAAACGCATGAGCGGTCACTGTGCATTACAAAAGGTTAAAGTGGGCTGGCTAAAGATGACAAGACTCCAGCTTCAGTTTAGAGGTAATGTCTGTATTATCCCTCCTGTTAGAAAAATATTCATGAAAGCAGAAGGAAAAGGAAAAAAAAAAAAATTGGTGGAAACAAAAAAAAAAAAAAAGATCCTATAAAAAAGTAATTGAAGTCTGCGCTAGGGAAAGAAAACAAGTTTCCAGTAACCCAAGTCTGCACTCCATAAAACAAACAAACTATGTCCCAACCAGCCAAGTCTGGACCAAACAATAACAATTTTAACTGATGGTGTCAGGACTTTCCCACAATCTAGCTGTGCAGGTGTTGTGTGTATTCCCCTCCTCTAAAAGGCTCTATTTATTTTCCCAAACTAGAGGAAAATCAATAACTTTCAATGCATAACAGAACATTTGTTACAGATTAAGACGTATTAATGGAACCTAACTTTAAATAAACACAAGTGAGGAGTGCAAATTGTTTCGTCAGTTGGGATGGGAGAGAGATGCAGCATTGTAACCTTTCGTTGCCTGAAGGATCTGTAGCTTTCTGAAGCACCTTGGCACTGTTTATACCATTTTTATTATTAAATAAGGTCTCAAACAGACTGACCCCTATTAAAATCAATCAAGGAGGCGATGGGATTTTGCAAGACACAAACATAGAAATGCGCTAAAGTGACCTAATAATGGACTAAATTTGTAAATCGAATGAACTTCAGATTGTTTTTGGGGCACTGCCGTGCATGTAGAACTGTGCATATCACTCCATCTCAAGACCGTTATGTCAACTTTTACATCGGCTTAGGTCTAACTTTTATGCACCAGCAACAGACGTGGCGCACAGGTGACACAAGTGTAATGTATTACGATAAAGCACAAATTTATTGCGTCTACATTATAATTATTTCAAGGCCAAAAATAAAAAAATAATCAGCCAAGACATTAAGCCCCGGGAACAGTACAGAGCCTGTAGTAAAGTATATTCTAAATAGGTTATATATGCTGCAGCAGGCATCAGTCATCTTGGTGTGATTAACTTTCCTTATTGGGCTATATGTTCATCTCTTTAACCCATTAGTAATTTTATTTTATTTTTTTTTATTTGAAAGAAAGCCAAGTCTCGACACAACGGATGGAGTTGAATCTGGGAACTTAGCATTTGTTTGTTATTACAAGAGCTACACCTATCTGGTGTAAACAAGCAGATCCCAGGCCCTTCCTCTTTCTGCTTAATGTGTTTAAGCCAATGATGATATACAGTTGTACCAGCTCGGCTGGATTATGCAACAGTGAGAGGCTTCATGAGTCAGTTTGGGTTTAACCCAGTGGGTGCTAAAGAACACTTTCACGCAGATTCCTTTAAACTCCTCAATAGATGGAACAGTTAAGGCAACATTTCTAAAACATGCTTTTTTTATGCATCTAATTACCCAAATATTTATTCATTCTTCAATTAAACGGAACTTAACTGAACTGACCAGGGATAGTTCCGTTTTTTTAATTGGTATTGACATGACTAAAGTTTGCCACCAATATTTAAAGACAAATACATCAAGGGATTTCCAGATCCACGATAGTGTGCTTCAGTCAACTTCTCTGGCACCTTCTCAGAAAGCATCCAGGATCCAGAAGAACCAAGTGCACCATCATGGAGGTCAAAGCGGCATCCATGATTCCACTGATTACAACAGCTAAAAACTTTCCTAATAGCTCAGTTATCAGATTCTTTACAATACCGTCTTTAAAGGCAAGGGGCGAGAAGGTTTATTAGCAGAACTCCTTCGAAGTGAGGGTGCAAGAAGATCCTTTGCACACTTGACTGTGCATTGGACATTTTCATTTTACTGGTTCTTGGATTCACCTGGATGAAGAGTTTTTTTTTTTTTAACTACCTTTTACATGTATCATATGCAGCCCAATAATAAAGACCGGTATCTTAGGGAACTTATTAATAAAGCATTTGGTGTAACAGCCATTAAACACATGTAAAATACAAAAAACTGTCCAAAATATAAAGTCTGTCAGATAACTGATGACAACAGTAAGTCTGAAAATAAAATGAAAAGCAGGGAGGAATGGCTTATCTGGTGATTCTGATGTTGGGCACATGGACCATTATACCATGAGACCTACACAGAAAACCAGAGACTTTTGACAGTTCACATACATATATGTATTGTAACACGGGCACTCAAACCAACCCCTTGGTTTGTCTTCTGCTCTAAATAATGAAGATGATGCAAACACTGCTTATGTTCTGTGTGTGCCAACCAAAAAAAAGCAGCTGCCAATCATTCTTCTACATACAGTTAAAAATAAAAAAAATAATAGACGTACATATTTTATTCATAAAGTGACACAGAAGTTAAATTCAACTGTTCGCTGTTTTCTTTTTTCCCCCCCCTCTCGTAAAAAGGAAAGAAAAACAAGTGGAAATACTATTGCTTTAAAAATGACAATGTTTAAAAATTCCTATCCCTTAGATTCAGAAGGAAATAATATACCCCAATGCTGAGTGTTTTCATTCCATACGCTGGAAAAACAGAAAAGGATCCATGTTTCCATGACTGCAGACACAAGTTCATCAAATGATGTTTTCTTTTCACACTTGTGTTGTTTTTTTGTTGCCTGGACTGAGATTCCTCTTACAGCCCAGCCAAAATCCAACCAATGGAGCGAATCTTCAGCCAGATAGGGCTCAGTGAAATATAAGCCACCCTTTTGATCAGAGGACCGCTTTATTTAATCTTGCCCTGTTAATTAGAATACAAAAACGGTTCTAAAATGATCGCTACCATTAGTACAGCGTGGGGCTGTTGGAGAAAACTAGAGTGCAAGCTCCCTTGGGTCAGGGCGATTAAAAAGGACAGCGATCATACCGTTGATTGCGCACCATCCCCAGCATACATTAGATGAAGGGAAAATCCAAATACAAATGAGACACATGTTTTCCTTTCCTGTTTTTCTTTTTCAAGTCAATTTAGATGGCAGTCACCGTTTTTTACCACAATAAATAAAAACATCAAAAAACTATATACAAGCAGAGCAAGATGCCACATCTTTTTCTGCAAGCATAAGAGCTTTAAAAATGTTTTTGGGTAGGAATATACCCACTACTGCGCAAATCAAGAAACCCAAAAAGTTACACTATCATAAAGGCATCACACAAAAAAATAACTAAATTATTATTATTATTTTTAGGAAAGGGAGTATTTTGTACAACAGCAACCTGTTAATCGATTCCTTACATAATAGTAAAAAAATACCAAAAAAAAAAAAAAATTTACAATATTCAAAAGTCGTTCAGAGTTAAAACTGAAGTGGCAGTTCTTGAACTTTGCAATACCTCTCAATACTAAAGTGAGCTATGTTTCTGTGGTCTCAACAAGTTCAGAGTAAAAGCCTTTGTAGATTAGATCATCAGGGGGAGGCCAAAACCAACCTCAGATCTTGACGCTTTAGAAAGCAAGGAAGTAAAAAAAACTGATATGCAAAAAAAAAAATACAAAAAGAAAAATTGCCAAGCTAATCCGGCTTTCAGTAAAGATTGAAAGGGCTGGTCACAGCTTTAAGGGAACCCCCCATAGTTACTTGTTTAGAAGAAAAAAAAAAATCCAAACACTTTGCATCTAGGGGCCTACCCGAGAATCCGTTGTGTGTGGGTGCTGTGCGTGCCCTTATTTCCTTTGGCTTTCTTGGCGATTGGTTGAATGACAGGTAGCTGGCATTCTGCAGTTTGACAGGCCGCTACACAAATAACTGGCTTGCCTGCGAGGCCTAATGCTTCACTAATGAGCGATAAATCAAGTTTGATTACAAAGTGTCAGGCCAATCGGCTCGCTGTTTAGGTTCCCTGGCTGCTGAGGCTGGCACTGGTCTCCCATCTCTTTCGTAGTGCCAGGATGCAAAAAGTTCATCCTTGAAGCAAAAAAATAAATAAAATAAAAATAAATTCTTAAGTATAAAAAAATATATAGTAATTAAAAAAAACAAAAAAAAACCTCACTGTCAATATTAAATCAATTGTCTAAAAGAATTTATGTTTCAATCTAACTAGATTTTCCTATACCCTTTACATGAAGTTTCTACATAAGCAACAGCAGGAAGTAGACAACATAACCCTTTGAATCCCAGAGCATCATCAAGTAAGAAAATAAAAAAGTTGCCTGCAGTGGGGGTTTAAAGAGTTAATGAAAAAGATCGTATTGCATTTGCAACCTTTTTTTTCTTAAAATGAATTTAAACAATAAAGAGTTAATGAAGAATTTCAAGACCAGGTCAGGAGGGAACAGTAACAATGACAATGGTTAGCAATGCCAGTGAACACTCTTCCACCTGGAACAAGTGTGCACAGACTGAGAACACAAAACCAGAAAAATCCCCCCCCCCCCCCCAAAATTTAAAACTACAATGACACATATGGCGATTATATAAACTCTCGGAACACCCTTTGAGATGTCTGGCTACACACAGTCAAACATAAAGGAAGAAAAAAAGGAAAAGAGAAAAAAAAAAAACTCCCCAGCCAAGTTTTTTCAATGACTTCATTGTTAGTTTGGAAGTGGAGAAGTTAACCCCCGAGGCACCGGAGAGCACGTCTACCCCTGTTGAGACTTCAAGCTGTCAGACTGAGCCACCTGCCAGAGTAGGCACAGGCAAACTTGAAGAAGAAAAAAAAAAAAAAGAAAAGGGGGCAAGGTGGAGGTTATAGGGTGAACAGCATGAAAAGTAAGGGAATAAAAAAGTCCCTTCTGCGTTGTGAACTTACCTCCCTGTGCCAGAGAACTCCCTCCCCTTCATCAAATAAAATCCTGTTAGTGCTGGTGGCACGTTGCTGGCCTGACACTCCAAATCACCTCCATTTAGATCTGGTTACCAAAGATTTGATCGACACAATTCAGCACAAGGAGTCAGGCACTTCCTGTACGTCACAAGACACACACACACACACCAAGAAAAGAAAAAAAAAAAAAAAAGTAGAGGGATTCGACAACCGGGCTGGACAGCTCAATACGAGAGTGAAAACGAGTGTCTATAGTCTAACGACAAGAAGTACGTCAAGAAAGAGAGAAACAAAAAAAAAAACACACACAGAAACTCCGGAACACTCTGCGAGAGAAAGGAAAGAGGAGCCCTACTCAAATCTATCCATGAGACTTATCCGTCACTCTTACAACGGGACGACTTTTGAAACAGAGTAGCGAGAGCATGCACGTGGAATCCAAAAAAGTGTGTTGCACACGCCGGGCTTTAAACGTGACAACACAAGCTAGCGAGGACGGATTCTACTACTGATCGCTCTCGAATTTCTCTGCTTCTTTTTTTTTTTTTTTGTGTGTGTGTTTAGCTGAGAATTCAGACAGCCATGGGACCAGAAAAACACAAGAGGGCTTCTAACAAAAGAGTAAAAAAAAAAGAAGAAATCGAGGAGAAGCGGTGACTGGAATGCTCGCAAGCAGCTCAGGCAAGTTAGTAAACAAAGCACGCTAGACGATCGGGCTTGGGAGAGCTGCCTCGGAGCCGTGCAACAACAAAAAAAATTAACCTGGCAGATTTCACGCAAGGAAGAGAGCAGAATTGCAAAATCAATGGCATATTGACAAACCTGACAAACTCCATTTAGCTGCCACCGCAAACGAGAAAGCTGGGCCAAGGAGGACTAACAAGCCTTGTTGTGAGAGCCTCTAGTTTCTTCAGGTTGGAGATAGATTGCACGCGCACGGGTGCTCTCAGACTGACAACATGCATAACCATCCTGGCAGCCACGCCTTTCCCCACCAATCACAACCAGCCTCTAAACATAATCAGTTCAAACACCCAACACAATGAGGCTTGCTTTTTTTTTTTTTTTTTTTTTGCACTGACGGCAGGTGAAATAATGCATTTGTCTCTAAAGCAACTAGCTTAATTGCTGTTAAACCTTTGACCTGAGCAGGCTTGTGGCAGCGCTCTGAAAAGGCCATCAAACGGGCACACACTTAGCCTTAATCAAACAACAGAAGCTTGGGGGTAAGGGGGGGGTTGTCCCTTTTTTTTTTTATTTATTTATTGGAGGGTGGGCTACTAGAGATCACAGAAGTTTAGCCTTTAGATTAAAAAGAAAATGCCACCAGGAAAAGTGCCCCAAGGGGGAGCATAAAAAAAAAAAACAAATAAAAATAAAGTATAAAAAGAATTACGAAACACAAACAAACCAAAGACAGAAAAGACGTTAAAAATGTTTAAAAAAAAAAAAAAAAAACAAAACATAAAAACAACACAAAGCAAAACAAATACTAAACATAAATAAATAAATAAACAAATAAATACAAGTTACCATGAGAGAAGTTCATACTGGAAGGCTGGAGAGGAACTGCCATGGAAGGGGTTAAAGGCAGAGGAGAGGAGCATTTTTTTTGTCAGCCGAGCAGAGACAAAACAGAGGGTCATGGTTCCTAAATCCCGTGAAGTTGTAAGATTCTCCCCCCTCCACCTCCCTTGCCTCATCCCTTTCTCTGCCCAGAGCTGAAAGACGTCCCAGAGTGGCAGAGACTTTTGGGACGTCTGAGAGGAAGGAAGGGAATCTGGTGGGCGGGGGGGGGGGGGGGGGGCACACCTCTCACAGAGTTGTTTGTTTGTTACAGTTGCCTGACAAAGGCAGACAAACAAAAACAGCTCTAAACATGTTTCTACAGTCAACTGCTAACCGGTAACCACCCCAACCCGTTCTCCCATATGCCTCTGCTGTCAGGGCTTTATTGTAAACACAACTACATATTGTTTTTGTCCATCTGCTGTGCTGCTGTTGTCTGTTTGCTTTAACGACTGTTTTTGTCAGATAACCTCCTCCACTGGTGTAATAACACATATGCAATATCTCTCTTGTTGGTTTTTTTTTTTTTTTTGTCTAGTTCTTTCTACGGCATTGCCACCAACAAAACGGCCTTAACTCTTTCAATGCTGGAAAAGAGTAAGAACAGAATTTTTTTTACACCGAGACCGGGCATATTCCAGGAATCCAGGTCATCAAAGTTATTAAATCTTCAGCGTTTCTTTAGGCCGGCCATACACGGTTCAAATCTGGGCCGGTTTACCAGGAACAGGAGATTTGAACCAATAACGGGCAGGCTGAATGTACTACAGTTGATCAATCGATTGGGTATAACCAGCCTGACGGATTCCCTTGCGATTAGCGATAGCGGCTGCTATAGGCACTAGGGATAATCAGTGTCCCTGTCCCCACCCCCCTGCCCTGTCGCTGATTCCACTGTCTGTGTTGATGGGGGAATCATGCAAATTTCTTCCTGGCAAACCTCGGAGTTCTCCCCATGCATGGCCAGCCTGTGTTTAACATATTGAGCAGAGAGAAATAAAACATTCCCTGGTCAACAATTTGTTAAAATTTTGACTCCAGCACTTGCAGTTAAAGCAGAAGTAAACCCATCCATTTACCAGTTTCAAAAAAACGTAATTTCCGGCCCGTGCCAGAAATGTGACACTCCCATTGGTTGTGCTCTCAACCAAACTGTCAAACCATCCAATGGCTGGTGTCATAACTGATCACATGTGCAGCATCATGGCAGTTGTAGATTAAACAGAGGCCAAGATGGCAGCTTCCTTGGCTGAAAACAGGGGGGTTTACTTTGATAACTTTAATAACTTTCAATGCTGCTGGCTCCTGTTCACTCAGTGCTGCTTCCCTGAACTTCCGTTTTTCACAGTTAAAGTGGAACTCCACCTAAGGGCCCTTTCACACTGCCAGCACCCAGGTATTGGCGGTAAAGCGCTGCTATTTTTAGCGGCGCTTTACTGACGTTTTTGCAGCGCTTTTCGGCCACTAGCGGGGAGCTTTTAACCCCCGCTAGCGGCCAAAAAAGGGTTAAAAGCGCCGCAACGGCAGCGCTTTGCCGGCGGTTCCGTGGCGCTGCCCATTGATTTCAATGGGCAGGGGCGCTTTAGGAGCAGTGTATTCACCGCTCCTACAGGGCTGCAAAGAAGCTGCTTGCAGGACCTTTTTTGATATCCTACCAGCGCACCACTCCAGTGTGAAAGCTCTCGGGCTTTCACACTGGGATTGCAGCTGAGGCTTTTTTCAGGCGCTGTTTTTAGCGCTAAAGCGCATGAAAAACGCCTCCGGTGTGAAAGGGGTCTATAAGAGAAGGTTCCGTTTATCTGTCCCCCCCCCCTTTAAGTTTTGGCACATATTTTTTTTTAGGGGGACCTGGTTTTGACAGCTACCTGCTCCCACCTCCGGTCGGATTGCCACCGTGATCCGAGCGGAAGTTCAGCGCCCCCCTCCTTCCCCCACAGCTTTGGGGGCCGAAACAGGGGCCCGTGTCTGAATGGACACAGGGAGCTGTGACGCGGCTCGGGTGCCCCCATAGCAAGCTGCTTGCTGTTGGGGCATTTGACGGGAGGGAGGGGACAGGAGATCCGAAGAGGGGGACCCGAAGGGGAGGATAGGTGCTGCTCTGTGCAAAACCATTACACAGGACAGGTAAGTATAACATGTTTATTATTTTTATAGAAAAAAAAAAAATCGAGACTTTACAATCACTTTAACAGGTCCCAGAAACCGGTGTGGTCAGCCTTACTTTTCATTTTTCATTTCTAGGCTGAATAATCTCTTTAAAGCCAATCTCCAGGTTTACTTTCACTTTAGTTTGAGGCAAGCCGGCCCACACAATTTCCTTTATTAACTGATGCAGCTGCTGTCAGCATTGTACAAACTGTATATATATAGTATCAGCTACATACAGAATAAAGCGCTGGGTTCCGGCAGTGGTATGGGGACTTCCTGTCTGCTGCCAGAACAAAATCAAGTTGGGTTGAGCACTGCTCGGCCATTCACAGGAAACTTTGTATTTTTTTAATCGATGAATACAAAGCTTCCTGTGATTGGCTGAGGTAGAGAACTCGACAACATCCAGTTGCCTGTCCAGCTCAGCCAATCAGAGGAATCCTTGTATTCAATAATAAAATACAAGGCTGCCTGTGAATGGCTGAGCAGCGCTCTTACAGACTTGATTTTGTTTTGGCAACAGATGGGAAGTCCTTGTATGGAACATAGCGCTGCGTAGGTATGTAGCGGATGCTGCATACAGTTTATGCAGGGCTAACAGCACAGCACTAAGGGGCATCGCCTGCCAGGTAATTCTGCCATAATGTGCGAATATGCGGCGCGGCGCGGTGTGGTGTACACTAGAACATTATGGCTAAAAGCTCCTGGGGCCCATTTTTCAATTTTTTTGCAGAGGTTTATGTCACTTTAACGGTGGACAGTGCAGTCTCCAGTCAGTTTGCTAGTTTGGAGAAGGAAGGAGGGAGGAGGGAGCAGCAGGGGAGTGCCTGGGTGACAGGGCTGTGTGTTTCTATTGATACACACAGTGTAGGGAGACACAACTCTAGTCCTTACATGCAAGGGTGGCTCCATAGGAGGCTGCAGGAGAAAGGAACCCCCCTGAAACAGGAGATCTGGCGCAGCATTGTGGCACTAGCTTAGGCTCAAACATCAGGAAGGATTCGGGGCCCATTCACACTAGGAATCCGGTGCGATTCACATACAGTTCTGTGCAGTCCAATTTCAGCTGAAATTGCACCGCAAGGCACCAAAAGTAGTGCATGAATTACTTTTGGAAACGCACTGCGACCGGAACGCATGGTACATTTGTACCAAACACGCAGCCCATTGTTTTCAATGGCACCCATTCAGATCGGTGCAACTTAAAGTTGCAGGAACTTTGAAAAGGTGTTTACGCTACTTTAATGTGACTTTTGATGCGATTTAGTGCTAGAGAGTGTGAAGTCGGATCGAAGTCGCGTTCCAAGGTTTGTAGTGGAAATCGTACGACTTTGGATTTGCGCAAATGTGAATGGAGCCTAATCAGTAGTTCAATCATGGAGAGCGCACATCACATGTGGGTGGTACCTAGGGTGGTCGGCATGAAAAGGCACTCTGCCTAGAAACACCCACTGCTCCAGACTGACATCCAACCATCAATGCATTTTGATATTTACATAACTCCGCCCAAAATCCAGCCCACTGCTTGCAGCAGGGCAGAGAGCCCTTGAGAGGAGTACTGATGTTTTCAGGAAGCTGTAAAGCACCATGCCAGCCCATCCAACTAGCCTTGATCTGCCTGCACTGCATAGAGAAGCACAGAGACCCAGTGATGGTGTTACTGAATCCAAAATATAGTATGTAATGGAAACAGAAAGGTTTTATTCAAAAATGTCATTAGCATGTGGATGAAGGGGGGGGGGAGGGAGGAACCAGGAAAGGCAAGATATAAGAAGATTACCATTCTAGCTACATAGATCCATTTTTTCGGGTTACAATTATCCTCAACAGATCTTGCAGATGAAGAAACGTTTGATAAATACGGTTTATTTATTTAGATAGTTATCCAATGCTTGTAAAAGACTAAGGCTCGCACACCTGGGCTTTCCAGAATCGCGGCAAACAGCAGGACGCGTTCTTAATGGTAAAATCGCAGCGCGTGAAGCTCGTCACTCAAAAAGGAGCAGGAGCTTATTTTGGGGCGACAGCATTGCGCATTGCAACTTGTCGCGATTGCAGCGCCACTTATCGCTTGACAACTGCGGGAAAATCACGCCACGGTTGGGGTGCCATTAAGAAGCGGGGGCCCAACTTAAAGTGGAGCTTTAGCCGGAAAATGAAATCCTGCTGGATGACTTCATGCTGGCCCCTTTTGTAGATATCGCATGTAATGCATTAACCACTTCCATACCGGGCCTATCCTGGCACCCCTCTCCTACATGTAAAAATCATCTTTTTTTTTGCTAGAAAATTACTCAGAACCCCCAAACATTATATATTTTTTTTTAACAAAGACCCTAGGGAATAAAATGGCAGTCGTTGCAGCTTTTTATCTTGCACGGTATTTGCGCAAAATTTTTTCAAATGGAAAAAAAAACAGTCTCACAAATTAAAAAATAACAAAACAGTAAAGTTAGCCTAATTTTTTTGTATACTGTGAAAGATGATGTAATGGCGAGTAAATTGATACTCAACATGTCACGCTTTAAAATTGTGACCGCTCATGGAATGGCACTACTAGAATGGCAGTACTTAGAAATCCCCATAGGCGATGCTTTAATTTTTTTCACAGGTTACCAGTTTAGAGTTACAGAGGAGGTCTAGTGCTAGAATTGTTGCTTGCACTCTAACGCACACGGCGATACCTCACATGTGTGGTATGAACGGCGTTTACATATGTGGGCGGGACTTACATGTGCGTTCGCGTCCGAGCTACCGGGGACAGAGGCGTTTTAAAAAAAAATATATTTTTTTTTATTGTTTATTTTTTTTATTTTTACACTTTCTCTTTTACATTTTTTTTTTGTCACTTTTATTCTTATTACAAGGAATGTAAACATCCCTTGTAATAGGAATGGTGCATGACAGATCCTCTTTTTGGGGAGATGCGGAGTGAATAAGACTTCACATCTCTCCTCCAGGCTGGAAAGCATGAGATCGAAAAAAATAATTGACGATCTCATGCTTACCAGCCATGATCGTGGCTTTATGTACAATTGCGGCCTGGACGTGACGTCGTAACGCCACGCCTGGGCCTCCGGCGGTCAAAGAGATGACTGGTGACTATCTGGTCACCAGAAATCTCTATGGTCGCCATCCGGTGGCGGCTGATTCTTTCTCCTGGTCCCCGATGGCACGGGAGAGCCCGGAGAAGCACCGGATGGCAGCGGGAGGGGGGGTGTCCTCTCCCGTCACCTGTAAGAACAATCAAGCGGCGGAACTACCGCTGTGATCGTTCTTATGGTTCACAGAATCGCCAGCTGAAAACGAGGATATAGCTGTAGCTGTAGCATCATTCAGATATTCCCACTGAGAGTCAAGGACTTCATATGACGGTTTCGGGCTGGAAGTGGTTAAAAAAAGGTAGGAAAGATGATCCGCACTCCGGTTGTTGCTCTTAAAAAAAAATCTTCATTTAATTGAAAAGCCATAGTGCACAAACGCAGATAAAAACGGTTGACGCATTTCAGCCTACAAGGCCTTAGTCATAACCCTTAAGGTTATGACTAAGGCCTCTGTGTTTGTGCACTATGGCTTTTCAATAGATTGAAGTTTTTTTAAGAACAACAACCGGAGTATACTGGCAGTGGCAGTAATGCCGCGTACACACGAGCGGACTTTCTGGCAGACTTGGTCCGGCGGCCCGGACTCCGTCAGAGAATTTGATCGTGTGTGGGCTCCAGCGGACTTTTTTTTCCCCAAAAGTCCGACGGACCTAGAAATAAAACATGTTTCAAATGTTTCCGACGGACTCGAGCCTGGTCGAAAAACCTGCTTGTCTGTATGCTAGTCCGACGGACTAAAACCCACGTTAGGGCAGCTATTGGCTACCGGCTATCAACTTCCTTATTTTAGTCCGGATGTACGTCATCACGTAAGAATCCGTTGGACTTTGGTGTGATCGTGTGTAGGCAAGTCCGTTCGTTAGAAAGTCCATCGGACCAGTCCGGTCGAAAAGTCCGCCCGTGTGTATGCGGCATTAGTGAGTTCTCACAAAGGGTCAGTTAGTGTCAGATTGTCCGCGGCACTATCGCAGTCCTTCTATAAGTCGCTGATCACCGCCATTACTAGTATAAAATAAATAAATAAATGGAAATTCCAGTATATATATACCAAAGTTTGTAAACATGATTTATCTTAAATGTTAAATCTTGCTTTGTTCTATATGTAAAATAATTTTTTGCATATTGTTACAGTACATAATAGATTCTGCGGCCCTGACGAAGTGGGCCAGCCTGCGCAGCGCGTTGGTCAAAAGGCGGACCTCAAAGCTGAGAAGAGCAGCTATCTGGACAAACCAGTCTGTTTCCTTGCTTTTAAAAGAATGAACCGCCCTTTTTAAGAATTTGTATAATACTTTAAATGAAAATATGTGAAAATTATTTTAAACTTTTTTTTTCTCAAGTACGATTATTAAACCCAGGGAGGTACATGTAAAGTCCAAAACTTTCTTCTGTTGTAATTTTATAATTCTTCTTCTAGGGATGGTTCTTCCTTAAAGAGGAAGTAAAGTGCCGCCTTTTTTCCTCTTGACCTGCAAAGTAAAGGCATAATGTGCTAGTATGCATCGCATACTAGCACATTATAAGAAAATTACCTGCAAACGAAGGCCTAGTTGTCTCTGCTGGAGGCCACATCCATCTTCGCCCGTCCTCCTCCCGAGTCCGCGGACTCCGCCTCTGTGAGTGGCCGGAGCTGCGTGACGTTACTCCTGCGCATGCACGCGGGAGCCGCCAGTCATGGCACAGGGCTCTGAAGAAATGGCACGGGTGGCCGTTCCTTCAGAGCGCATGCGCCAATTACGTCATCGGCTGCATATACAGTAAATATCTCCTAAACGGTGCATGTTTAGGAGATATTTACAGTACCTACAGGAAAGCCTTAATACAGGCTTATCTATAGGTACAAACAATGTTTACTTCCACTTTAAGGGTTGTCTATCAAGTCACACCCTGCCCCCACACACAACAATGTTTATTTATACCATAGTTTGTAGGCGCTATAACATTCACACAAGCCAATTAATATACATTTATTGCTTGTTTGTTTTTTACTAAAGAAATGTAGCAGAATACATTTTGGCCAAAATTTATGAAGAAATTTGATTTTTAATTTTTTTTTAATTGAATATGTTTTATAGCAGAAAGTAAAAAATATAATTTTTCTTCCAAAATTTTTAGGATTTTTTCGTTTATATAATAAAAAATAAAAAACCCAGAGGTGATCAAATACCACCAAAAGAAAGCTCTATTTGTGTGAAAAAAGTTATATAACTTTCATTTGGGTACAATGTTGCATGACGGTGCAATTACCAGTTAAAGTAACGCTGTGTCGAATACAAAAAATGGCCTGGTCATGAAGGGGGTAAAATCTTCCAGAGCTCACGTGGTTAAGCCTTCTTCACTCTGTCCAATACCACCAAGTTGGATATAGCAAATGGTAAAAACCAATCAATGCCAGTGATTGCAAAAATTGGCCTTAAAATCCACGTGCATGGCTAAAACCACAGAAGAATGGCAAACCCAAAATAGCAGGGAACGTGGCTCGATCGTGTATACATGTGGGTGAATAGAAAGAGAGAATTGGCTTTATGCGAGTGATGAGACTTTCAGATGGAATATCAGTAAATGATTGATGAAATGATCAATTACGCCACCTTGAGGATACTTCTTTCTCTAGGTCCCCTCCACTGAAATGAATAGACTGCACTAGGATTCAGACGGTGTAAACTCTTGGATAAAAGTTAAAGCGCACCTTCAGTCATTTTTACATCTTCCCATCTATTAAATCTTCTGCCCTTCTTGTTGTTGTTTTAACTTTGGATAGTAAAACATTTTTTTTTTTCTGCCAGTAAATCCCTTATACAGCCCACTTCCTGTTTCTTGTCTGCTCATTAGCCTAGGCTTATGATATCATGCACAGCTCTCTCTCTCTCACTCTTGTGAAAGTTTGTCAGGAAGGGAGGGGGGTGAGTCATAAGAGGGCCAAATGAGAGCTGCAGAGCTGGAGGTGTGCCTCTGTGTGCCTGTATAAATCCTGGAAGTGAACAGGCAGCAGTTTCAGCTGCCCACAATTAAAATGGATGCAGCCAGACTTAGTGGAGGGAGATTTCTGCAGCATATTTGGCAAGCACAGAATCACATTATATATAAAATAATATGCAAAGTGGTTGGAGGGAAGCTTCAGAATGGCAAAGATATTTTTATTAAAGATTATGTGAGCAGACTGCAGTTCCTCTTTAAAACTCTTAGCCCCCTTCACACTGAAGGCGCTTTCAGGCGTTTTAGCGCTTAAAAAAAAAGTGCCTGTAAAGCGCCTGAAAATCGCCTCTCAAGCCTCCCCAGTGTGAAAGCCCGAGTGTTTTCACACTGGGGCGGTGCGCTTGCAGGACCGAAAAAAATGTTCTGCAAGCAGCGGTCTTTGGGGCGGTGCGGGAGCGCTGTATACACCGCTCCTAAACCGCCCCTGCCATTGAAATCAATGGGAAGCGCTTCGGCAGTGGCCTCCTTGCTAACCCCTTCATTGGAGTTAAAAGCGCCCGCTCCCACCCACACAGGCGGCGCTTTACCGCTAACGCGGCCCACGCCCCGGTAGGAAAGGGCTCCCCGGTGTGAAAGGGCTCTTAGTAAAGCAAAAGTTTTTATATTTTGGTAAAAAAAAACATTCGAAAAACTGTCTCTACTGCATCATTTTTGCAGGATAAATATAAAATATTATTCTTTTTTTGAGAGGGTTAAAAGCTCAGTTAGGTTTTTATATCTAAGGGCTCAAGCACACGACCACAAGGCTCATGTACATTGCGCATGAGCATTCAGAAACTCTGTAAAAACGTCCCCAGGCCGCACAGCTACTGTCACCTATCTAAGACCCCTTTCACACTGGAGGAGTTTTTCAGGCGCTTTAGCGCTAAAAATAGCGCCTGAAAAAAGCCTCATCTGCAACACATTTTGAAAGCCTGAGTGCTTTCACACTGGGGCACTGCACTGGCAGGGCGTCACAAAAAGTCCTGCAAGCAGCTTCTTTGCAGCGCTGTAGGAGTGGTGAATACACCGCTCCTAAAGCGCCCCCGCCCGTTGAAATTAATGGGCAGCGCCACCGTACCGCCGGCAAAGCTCCACTACAGCGGCGTTTTGCGGGCAGTTTTAAACCTAAAACGACGGTAAAGCGCCGCTAAAAATAGTAAAGCATCCTAACAGATATATTTCCCAAATTCAAACTGTCTGCATTAAGAGTATATGTCCATGCACATGTGCTTTACACACAAGGGTGTATTCCAACATCTTGTAATTGCTGTCTATAGGGAACTGTATGCGGCAGCTGTAGGTCCCTGCAAGGTTTTTCAAAGGTTCTGCATGCTCATGCATGCTGGATGGCCTGCTTGCGGCCGTGTGCATGAAGCCCTAACAAAGGAAGCAATAATAGGGCCACACCAATGATTGTAGTGTGCAAACTGATTTTTAATTAATTCCCACCAAAATAAAACCTCCAACATGTTTCGGGAGCTCAGGCACTCCATCAGGGCTTGGGCGTTGAGTGGGTTTGATATGGTTGGACTTGATGGAAAATTATAGTTACGTTATCTCTGGCATTCATCCAAAAACAGCTCTATAATAGCTGGTGGTAAATCGTGAGGGTTTTTATTTCTCTCTGTGTTCCCATTGAGGCAATTTCTACTCAATTCCTGTTGTGGTGACCACTGGCACTAAAAAACGAAGCAAGAGCTAACTATTATCCAGCTTACTGTAAAAATATTCCCTCACTGACAGAGCTTTGAAATCTTTCCGACATTGGGGTCTTTTCACACTATACGTGGTGGTAATACACCTGTTAACTATAAATGGTCCGGCAGAGCACCCTAACACATGCAAAACTGGACATGACCCCTTCTCCATGCAGTGCACTGCAACCTATGTTGTGCATTGGGTGCCATTCCAAATCACGTGGCATTGGAACACTCTGCACTTTGTGTACCACATGTTACTACAACCCATAGATGTGTTTTTTTTTTTTTTTGTAACGAGCTGAAGATATATTAAAATTATTTCTTAGCCTGACACTCTTAAAAAATTGTAAACAAATAACCAAGGTACAATATGCACAATTATGTACCCTATCATAAGAAGCAAGCTAGCACTGATAAAGTGTTTTCCCTATACTTTAACCACTTCAATACAGGGCATTTTCACCCCCTTCCTGCCCAGACCAATTTTCAGCTTTCAGCGCTGTTACACTTGTGATGACAATTGCGCGGTCATACAACACTGTAACCAAATGAAATTTTGATAATTTTTTTCCCCCACAAGTAGAGATTTCTTTTGGTGGTATTTGATCACCTCTGGGATTTTTATTTTTTCCTCAGTTTAGGCCGATATGTATTCTTCTACATATTTTTGGTAAAAAAAAAAATCACAATAAGCGTATATTGATTGGTTTGCGCAAAAGTTATAGCGTCTACAAAATAGGGGATAAATTTATGGCATTTTTATTGTTATTTTCTTTTTTTACTAGTAATAGCGGCGATCTGCGATTTTTATCGTGACTGTGATATTGCGGCAGACACTTTGGACACTTTTTTGGGACCATTCACATTTATACAGCGATCGGTTCTATAAAAAATGCACTGATTACTGTGTGAATGTGACTGGCAGGGAAGGGGTTAACACTAGGGGGTAATCGAGGGGTTAATTATGTTTCCTAGGGAGTGATTCTAACTGTAGGGGGTGGGGACTCACAAGGAGAGGAGACCGATCAGTGTTCCTCTGTACCGAGAACACACCATCGGTCTCCTCTCCTCTGACAGGACTTGGATCTGTGTGTTTACACACACAGATCCACGGTCCTGCTGTGTTCACGGGCAACTGCGGGTGCCTGGCGGACATCGCGGCCGCCGGGCACGTGCATCAGGTGCCTAGTGCGCGCTCCCTTAGAGGCTCGGGAGGAAAATACGTCATATGATGGCGGCCCGGAGGGGAAAAAGGGTTCCTGCCGCCGTCATATGACTATGCGCGGTAGGGAAGTGGTTAAAGTGGTTGTAAACCTCAGACATGAAATATGAACAAATCATATCCCTCTATAGTGTGTACTTGTCTCAATTAAGAGCACGAATCAGCATGAATCACTTCTGGCAAGTTTTCCTGACACCAAGAGAACAAAGGTTACAGGGGAGGGACTTCCAGTTGATTGACATCCATAGCTCCGTTCCTGTGCTGTGTGAAGGGGGGGGGGGGATATCCCTTCCCACCAATCAGCTCTCAAAGCTCTCCTCACTGATCTCTGAAGAGTGTAACTTCAGCTCTCCGCCCCCTTTTTCCTGAACGCTCAGACAAGCTGCTTAAATTCTAGACTTTAAGTACGACCTGAAAGTAGTGTGACTTTGCCACGACTTGAAGCAATGCCTGTGTATTCTTGAGGTCTATGGACCTCAAATCGCATCAAAGTTGGACTTGAAGTCCCACAGATATGAACGGGGAAATCCCGGGGTACTACTTGTCATGCGACTTTGCAGTCCCACAAGTGTGAAAAGGACCTAAACAGATGTAAAGAAGAGAAGACTGCTGATAAACAGGTACAACTTATGTAAAATGATTTGTTTCATCTCTGTCTATCACCTGAGGCCAGTCACTTCACTGAGTATATGGAAGGGTTTACAACCACTTTAACGACTTCCCGCCCGGCCTATATTAAAATAACGGCCGGGCGGTGGTTCAGTTATCATGACTGGGCGTTATATGACGTCCTTCAGGATAACAGCCTCAGCACGCATCACGGCGATCGGTGTGTCAATCTGAAAAAATGAATAAAAACCAAGCGCTGATGTGGATAGATATGTGTGATATAAATAAATTGTGCTTAAAAAATATATATATACCAATATAGTTAGTGCTATGAAACAATCAGTAAATTAAAGCTGCTATCAATATAGGGTGATCAGATAACCAAACAAATAGTACTAAGTATAAAATTGATGCGCTTTAAATAAATAGTGCACAATATGCTGCTGCGACTAAGCTTAAATCCAGGAATAAAAAATGCATACATGTGAATAAAAATAAATAAATAATTATGGTGCTAATACATGTGTTAAAATTGCCAAAATAAATCTTCAAATTGGTGATGTGACGGTGAATATAAATAAAATAATAATGACACTCTGAGTACAATGTCCAGGCAGAGATAAATAGTGGGAGAAAGTAAAAATAATTAAACAGTTCCTTCCCTTAATCCAGATTGATTGACTCACTGGGTTAGATCGTTTGTATCAGGATATTTAGTTTTTCTTGCATCCCACTTCAGCAATTACACTGCTGGTAATTCGGCTCTCAGGATAAAGGTTTTATGCAAAGCAAGCAAAGAAAAAATAGATCATTGTGCAGTGAACTTACTAGATAGTACATAAGC
Organism: Lithobates septentrionalis; assembly: GCA_037952835.1. Lineage (NCBI taxonomy): Eukaryota > Metazoa > Chordata > Amphibia > Anura > Ranidae > Lithobates > Lithobates septentrionalis. The sequence goes on from JBBDGP010000803.1 coordinate 1,904,862, forward strand.
AAAACAGGGACAAGAGATACACTCACAAACTCCCGGTCTATTAGAAGCATTCAAATAAGCAGATTGCAGTCAGCCGCTGTGGACGAGGTTTCCCATAGAGAAACAGCTGCTGTTAACCTTCAGGTGTATTGCAGCACTGAACGTCCTAAGCTCCTCCCACGCGTTACATCACTGACACGTGACTTTTTCAAGGATCCTCAAGTGCGGCTGACTGCAATCTCCTTATTTGAATGCTTCTAATAGACCGGGAGTTTGTGAGTGTATCTCTTGTCCCTGTTTTGCTTATGTACTATCTAGTAAGTTCACTGCACAATGATCTATTTTTTCTTTGCTTGCTTTGCATAAAACCTTTATCCTGAGAGCCGAATTACCAGCAGTGTAATTGCTGAAGTGGGATGCAAGAAAAACTAAATATCCTGATACAAACGATCTAACCCAGTGAGTCAATCAATCTGGATTAAGGGAAGGAACTGTTTAATTATTTTTACTTTCTCCCACTATTTATCTCTGCCTGGACATTGTACTCAGAGTGTCATTATTATTTTATTTATATTCACCGTCACATCACCAATTTGAAGATTTATTTTGGCAATTTTAACACATGTATTAGCACCATAATTATTTATTTATTTTTATTCACATGTATGCATTTTTTATTCCTGGATTTAAGCTTAGTCGCAGCAGCATATTGTGCACTATTTATTTAAAGCGCATCAATTTTATACTTAGTACGGTGTGTCAATCTGACACACCGCTCCACCGATCTCGGTAAAGAGCCTTTACCGAGATCGGTAAAGCCGGCGGGATCGGTAAAACCGGCGGAAGCCGGCGGAGGCTCTTTACCACGTGATCAGCCGTGGTTTCCCAAGGATGTCATATGATGCCCAGTCAGGATAACTGAACCAGCGCCGCTATTTTTAGGGATGTAGACCCTAAAAAATAGCGACGCTTTACCGCCGACGTACCCACCGCCCCAGTGTGAAAGGGGTCTTCGTGCAGACTTCTGGAAAAAAATTGGTGAGCCAATCACACAACCAGGAAATGCTGTTTCTGGGGTGGCCTTCTCTAGACATTCTGTGTACATAACACCTCCAGGTAGCCATAGTGCATTGCATTTCCAGAAAATTACAGAACTGCAAAATTTAAAAGGAAAGATCATTTTTAATAACATTCAATTACAAAATGACTTGTGTTGCAACTGTATCCATAATATTAATTTTTTCTTTATTTGCTATTTTTTTCCTCGCGAAAGTGGAGTTACTCTTTAACCACTTGCCGAACTACAGCGTGTGCTTAAATTACTGGGAGGGCGTCCATAGACGTCCTCAAATTTTTGTGATCACCGAGACCGTGAGACTCGACTGATTATAGATCGGGTAAAGAGCCAATCACAGCAGGCCCTTCACCACGTGATCAGCTGTCAGCCAAAGACAGATCATCACGGAAATAAACAGATACCGGTTATCAGTTTTTTTCCCCCCTTCATGCTGTTAGCGTGAAGGAAAAAAAAAAGTAGCGGCTTCGATTAGAGGGACATCGGTCCCCTTAGCGCCCAAATGGTTAATTAATATTAATCGCGCCCCAGTGGTGATAAAATACCACTAAAAGAAAGCTCTATTTGTGTGAAAAAAAAAATATAAAAATTTAGTTTGGGTACAGTGTTGCATGACCGCGCAATTGTCATTCAAAATGTGACAGCGCTGAAAGCTGAAAACGGGCCTGGGCAGGAAGGGGGTATAAGTGCCCAGTAAGGAAGTGGTTAAAGGAACAAGATGTTAGATTTTTATTGAATGAACAAATTCAGTCAAGTCACTGAATGTACGCAGAATTTTTGAATGAATGTTCGTAAGGAAATTTGTACAAACATTCTACTAAAAGTCTACAAGTGTATGGTCAGCTTTACCCCCCATCTATGCATCATGGGGCATGACGTCTCCTTCCTTCTGGGGAATACAGAGCAAGTCAAATCTCCCAAGAAGGCAACTCCAGTCCATGGAAAGATTGTCTTCTCATGAAATGTAACCTATTGTGTATTCCTCAGGATTCAGCCAGAAGAAGTGTGACTCCATCATCATCCTCACCTAGGCGCTATAGGTGGAAAATGTAACTTTTTTCTGTACATTTGTTTGTTTTGTTACTTTTTTCTCTACATTTGTTTGTTTTGTTACTTTTTTCTCTACATTTGTTTGTTTTGTTACTTTTTTATCTACATTTGTTTGTTTTGTTACTTTTTTCTGTACATTTTACACCTCCTAATAGTAGGTGGTTTGTGAAAGTGTCCCAATGGTGTAACCGGACCTTACATTTTCGGTTGTCGGCATTTTATATTCACAATTTTATATTGAAATAAATACCTTAAAAATGAAAGGCCATTGACAAAGCAGAGCTCAGTAGAAAGGACATGGATTGCTCTCCTCCCTAAGTGGTTTTGTGTCAGATGAAATTATTAACAGGATCGCCTTTTCTTCCAGGTTACAAAACGTGCCCCCTCCCCCCCTCGCACAAGTCGCTATGAATATTTAATTAAGGAAAGACTGATCTGCTGTTATGAGACCGTAGAGCTGGACTCCAGCGACTGACATCAGAAAGGGTCAACTGCACATTTCCTACCTACATGAGATGATGTTCTAAAAAGAAAAAAAAAGAAAAAAGAAAAATAAATCCGAATCAAAGGGGGTAACTGCAGGAAAATTAACTGGAGGTGTCGTCCAATCAACCAATCGGATGCAGGAGCTGGTTTTAAAGTGCAGGTTAGAAAACAACAGAAGGAATCTCATTTTTTTTTTGCTCAACACAGTTTATGGCCAATCCAATACATATACATCTACAATGTACATTTTGTTACCTTTAGAAGAACTTCAAATTGGTTCCTGTTTTTAAAGGACTTGCACACAATTGGTGATTAGTAGGCAGCCCCCCCTAAATTCCAGATCCAAGAGGGATGTATTCTCTTCCAGGATCAGATGTCAGCTTGGACTGTATTCTACATATCTGTATTTGGTAGTTTGTTGCTGATTAAAATGTGAAGCTATTATAACCGCAATATAAAACCAATTACCATTTTTACAGGCATTCACTGCAATGGAAGAGATACTAATTTGCACTCCTGACACCTGAAAAAATGTGGTGTCGGAGCCTGCCCCTTCACCTTGTCCTACTTAACAGTTTACATAACAGGGACACCCCTGCTGCATTATGGGAGCTGATCTTTATTCTCTGGGTTCAGGTTTGCCCAGCTATGACATGCTGAGGTGGTAGAGTGGCCACATGCAGCTCCTTAACCATTGAATTACCCCAAATGATTGTTTTAGCCTACAAGTCACGGTGAGCTGTGAGTGGTTTTTTTTCTATAGAAAGAATTGGTTTTTTTTTAATATTCTACTGGCCTGTGCTGTCATCTAATGGTTTCCCAAGGATTGTAGAAATAAACGATTGGCTTAGGCAGGCCATACATGGGTCGAATGTCAAAAGAATTTTCTTTCGAAAATCTTACCTAAGAATTTTCGTTCGTATTTCGCACCATTAGTGGTCCGCAGCAACAGCCGGTTTTCGTGCAGCAATCAAATTTGAGTAATCGGACATGTTGGAAATTTTTTGAAAAACGAACGATTTTCTAATCAATGATGGGAGAATCGTGTGAGAAATGTAATCAAAAAAGAAATGCGCATGTGCAATGAAAGGAAATTCCCGGAAAGAAAAGAAGATTCCCGGCCACAAAAACTCTTTTCTGTAGCAACATGAGGTGAAATCGAAGGCTTGGTTGGCCGAATTTCGAAATTAATGGTGGCATCATCAGATCACAAAACACACAAAATTTCTGATTTTCAAAATAAAATTCTTTCGAAATTCGACCATGTATGGCCAGCCTAAGGGGTACAAATGTAAATATCACCATAAGGGTAGCCTTATGCCGTGTACATGCGGCCGGACTTTTCAACCAAACTTGTCCGACGGAACAAATCGACCGTGTGTGGGCTTCATCGGACCTTTTCTGTCGAAAATGTGACGGACTTTAGATTTAGAACCTGTTTCAAATCTTTCCGACGGACTCGAGTCCGGCCAAAAAATCCGCTCGTCTGTATGCTAGTCCGACGGACGGAAACCAACGCTAGGGCAGCTATTGGCTACTGGCTATGAACTTCCTTATTCTAGTCCGGTCGTACGTCATCACGGTCGAATCCGTCGGACTTTGGTGTGATTGTGTGTAGACAAGTCCGATTCGACGGAAGTCCGTCGAAAAGTCCATCGAAAAGTCTGACGTGATTCAGTCCGTCGAAAGTCCGGTCGTATGTACACAGCATTAGGCTAAATATATGCCCTTGAATCACCCATGGTCATACTTCCATACAAAATATGCTTACAGATACTTGAGTGTCTGGCCATGCATGATTTACTGATTTCTAGAGAATCCTTATTTTTATTGTGGTATAAATATGCATCAGGTAAACTTGAATGTCTGCCCCTACTACTGTAAGACCGGAGTACTAAAATCATGAGCCTATATTGGGGAAAAATGAGTGTCTGGCCAGGAAAATCCATCCCGGGAAACACGGACACTTTTCTGGGCTCTCCTCACTAATAAAAACACTGCCAATATGAACCATTTTTACAGGCCAGAAGACTCCTCGAATTTCGGCTGGTCTATTCCTCAACTGAAAAGACATCAGCGAAGTCCTACAGATATATGAACGTTCTCAAACTCAACTTTAAACAGCCAAACTGGACGAACACTCTTTAATGTCTGTGAGCAAAATTACAGAAAAAAAACAACTTTATGCTGAAAAAACATTTTTACATATTCACAGACACTTACAAGGGTTAACCTTTTTTCTGGAGTAGGTTAGTTTGTTGAAAACAAACATATGATGAGTTATTATGGGCCGACCACTCGCAGTAAATATACTGCGAGCAGGCGACAGGTACAGGCACAATCACATACATGTATGTGATGGCCTTCTTCAGGGTTTGGCGTGCTGCGATTTGACACGGCACAAGTTTGGTAGCAGATTTCAGCCAATGATTTTGGCTGAAACCTGCTGATCGGCTGTGTCCAATCGCACACAGAGTTCTGCATTTACAAAAACACAGAACTCGGTGTACATAGAAACAGCAATCCGGCTGTTTCTTCTCCCTGAAAAGCAGGGGGAAAAAACAGCCAGATCAGAAAGTAAAGCAGCACATATTACACACATTAAACATTGTTAGGCACACAGTTAACCCCTTCTCAACCAGTGTCATTAGTACAATATTATCACTGATCACTGTATTAGTGTCACTAGCGACCTCAGTGTGTGACCCTCCCATCTAGTGTCAGTTAGCGCCAGATTTTCCACCACAAGTTACTTCTCACCATTACAGTATAATATGTATAGTATATATAGTTACATAGTTACATAGTTAGTAAGGTTGCATAAAGACACCAGTCCATCCAGTTCAACCTGAGTGAGTGTGTGTCTACAACCCTGACCCTTGTCCCTAACCCTGTACATCGCACACTCACATCAGTCCCTACCCTCAATCCAAGGTCCCCATTCATATACTAGGGCCAATTTTGGACAGAAGCCAATTAACCTACCAGCATGTCTTTGGAGTGTGGGAGGAAACCGGAGTACCCGGAGGAAACCCACGCAGGCACAGGGAGAACATGCAAACTCCAGGTAGGTAGTGTCGTGGTTGGGATTCGAACCAGCGACCCTTTTTTACTGCTAGGCGAGAGTGCTAACCACTGCACCACTGTGCCACCCTATATATTTTATTATATCTTATCATGTGATAACACTGAAGAAATGACACTTTGCTATAATGTAAAGTAGTGAGTGTACAGCTTGTATAACAGTGTAAATTTGCTGTCCCCTCAAAATAACTCAACACAGCCATTAATGTCTAAACCGCTGGCAACGAAAGTTAAAATGTCCAAATTGGGCCCAATTAGCCATTTTTCCTCCCCAATGTCATGTGACTTGTTGGTGTAACAAGGTCTCAGGTGTGAATGGGGAGCAGGTGTGTTAAATTTGGTGTTACCGCTCTCACTCTCTCATACTGGTCACTGGAAGTTCGACATGGCACCTCATGGCAAAGAACTCTCTGAGGATCTGAAAAAAAAAGAATTGTTTCTCTACATAAAAATGGCCTAGGCTATAAGAAGATTGCCAAGACCCTGAAACAGAGCTGCAGCACAGTGGCCAAGATCATACAACGGTTTAACAGGACAGGTTCCACTGAGAACAGGCCTCGCCATGGTCGACCAAAGAAGTTGAGTGCACGTGCTCAGCGTCATATCCAGAGGTCGTCTTTGGGAAATAGACGTATGAGTGCTGCCAGCATTGCTGCAGAGGTTGAAGGGGGGGGGGGGGGGTTCAGCCTGTCAGTGCTCAGACCATATGCCACACACTGCATCAAATTGGTCTGCATGGCTGTCGTGTCAGAAGGAAGCCTCTTCTACAGATGATGCACAAGAAAGCCTGCAAACAGTTTGCTGAAGACAAGCAGACTAAGGACATGGATGGATTACTGGAACCATGCGAGAACCTCTGTTGAGACCAAGATAAACTTATTTGGTTCAGATGGTGTTAAGCATGTGTGGCGGCAACCAGGTGAGGAGTACAAAGACAAATGTGTCCTGCCTACAGTCAAGTATGGTAGTGGGAGTGTCATGGTCTGGGGCTGCATGAGTGCTGCCAGCACTGGGGAGCTACAGTTCATTGAGGGAACCATGAATGCCAACATGTACTGTGACATACTGAAGCAGAGCATGATCCCTTCCCTTCGGAGACTGGGCCGCAGGGCAGTATTCCAACATGATACCGACCCCAAACACACCTCCAAGACGACCACTGCCTTGCTAAAGAAGCTGAGGGTAAAGGCAATGGACTGCCCAAGCATGTCTACAGACCTAAACCCTATTAAGCATCTATGGGGCATCCTCAAACGGAAGATGGAGGAGCGCAAGGTCTCTAACATCCACCAGCTCCGTGATGTCATCATGGAGGAGTGGAAGAGGACTCCAGTGGCAACCTGTGAAGCTCTGGTGAACTCCATGCCCAAGAGGGTTAAGGCAGTGCTGGAAAATAATGGTGGCCACACAAAATATTGACACTTTGGGCCCAATTTGGACATTTTAGACATTAATGGCTGTGTGTTGAGTTATTTTGAGGGGACAGCAAATTTACACTGTTATACAAGCTGTACACTCACTACTTTACATTGTAGCAAAGTGTAATTTCTTCAGTGTTGTCACATGAAAAGATATAATAAAATTTTTTCAAAAATGTGAGGGGTGTACTCAATTTTGTAAGATACTGTATACCACAGTGTGTAGACACTGTTACTTTTGCACAAACCAATTAATATACACTTAGTGTTTTTTTTTTTCATTTTTGTTTTTCTTTACCAAAGACATGTAGTAGAGTAATTTTTGGCCTAAATTTATGAGGAAATTATATATTTTTTAAATATTTTGAAAATATCTTTCTTTTCAAAATTTTCGGTCTTTTTTTCTTTATATAATAATTTTTTTTTTAAAAAAAAGCAGTGATCAAATACCACCAAAAGCTGTATTTGTGCGAAAAAAATTATATACATTTAATTTGTGTACAGTGTTGTATGACCGTGCAATCACCAGTTAAAGTAGCGCAATGCTAAATAGCAAATAATGGCCTGGTCATGAAGGGGGTAAAACCTTCCGGTGGTCAAGTGCTTAAACCACTGATTAAGGGTCAGCAAAACTTTGTAAACTTTTTTGTACCAAGAAAACTCTGCTACCTGTAGTAGATTAGGCCATCTAGTGGTGACAAGAAGAATGAAGGATTTATAGGTATATTGTTTTTTTTAACAGGTGGAGGTAATGAGCTATTTTCAATTCCTCTGATGGGTACAGGAAGGTGATTTATGTCATATGAACAGCTCTTGGTAAATGCCTAAATTGCCAATATTTTGAATACAATCTCTGTGCTGAGTACAGGCACTGCAAAACTTGCCGGCTGTGCAGTTTAACAGATTGCAAACCAACAAAATGGCAGCCTCTTACCTGGAACAAAAAAGGTGTAAGAAGTAACCAAAACAGACAGCAATAGTATAAACAATTGGCCAGGATATCCCAAGACAGGTTTGTTCCAGGGCTGTTTATAAGGCACAAAACCGGCGTTTTTTTTTTTTTTACATATAAATACCCCCTCTCCCCTTCAGCTGAGATCACATGACCAAGTGCCCAGGTCTTTATATGTGTGGTCAGCACTGAAGGTAGCAAACAGCAGCTTTTTCTCTAGAAAAGTTTAGATTTATATTAACATTTTAATATATGAACACTTAAACTGTATGTGAAACTTTCATCTATGAACTTTTCTCCTTTTCATGGGAATGGGATGGTCCCAATCTCTAATGCCGCCTACACACGAGCGGTATTTACAACTGGACTGGTCCGACGGACTATCCGACGGACTTTCGGCGGACTTCCAATGGCTTTTCCCAACGAACGGACGAATCGGACTTGCCTACACATGATCACACCAAAGTCCGACGGATTTGTACGTGATGACGTACGACCGGACAAAAATAAGGAAGTTCATAGCCAGTAGCCAATAGCTGCCCTAGCGTCGGTTTTCGTCCGTCGGACTAGCATACAGACGAGCGGACTTTTCGATAGGAACTCCACTTGTGTGTACACGGCATAACAGAAACAAGGTATGTTCTAAAACAAAAGTACATTTTTGCTATATTTCAAAAAATATACAAGGTACACAAATCAATCAATACTTGATTAGGAGTTCCCATTAAAAGAGCCCTTATAGGCCACCTGAAACCAACAGATATGCCATGTATGCTTTATGACAAGCTGAATAAAACACTGGCTTCTTATGTTCTCTCCCACTGACCCCAGTCCTAATTTATTCCCATCAGAAATCCAACTTCTGCTGCAATCATTACAAATCCCAAGACAATATAAAACGAATGCCTTTATAAAGGCCGTGAAAAAAGACACATCTACAGTAGAATTATCAGTTAAAGTGACTGTAAAGCTTCAAATATATTTTTTTTAAAAATTAACAAACATATCATACTTCCCTTCACTGTGCAGTTCATTTTGCACTGAGTGGCCCCGAACACTGACTTCTGGGGTCCTTCGGCGGCTCTCCCGGCTCCTCCCCACATCAGATAACCCCCAAGGAGAAGCGCTCTCCTTGGGGGTTACCTTGCAGGCGCGCTCCCGAGTCCAGCATTAGGCGCCCATAGCCGCTGAATGTGTGACTCGGCTCCACCCCCCCGGCGCCCGCATGATTGGACTTGATTGACAGCAGCGGGAGCCAATGGCTGCGCTGCCATCAACCTATTCAATCAAGAGCCGAGAACCCCGGCCAGAGGAAGAGCTGGTCTCCGGCGTGTGAAATTCCAGGGCTCAGGTAAGTAAAACGGGGGAGGGGACTGGGGGGCCAGTCACTGCCGGTAATGCAAAGGATGCATTAAGGTGAAAAAACACAAGGGTTTACAACCCCTTTAAGCATGAGGCGCTGTGACATCACTATGAGCCTTTAAATTGATGCGTTAAAGTTAAAGCATTTGTTGCCACAACATTTCGTATTCCCGATACAGTATGTGCCTGCTGTATAAAAATATTTTGCCTTTCATTGCTATTTTAAACTAAATGGGTTGTTTTACAAGGTGATCGTTTACAATCCCTTTAACTTGAACTCAGCAAGTAAAGATTTGCTATCTTCTAGGGAACATCTAGAAGTGTTTATTGTGCCTAAGCAGTACCATGTAAAATCTACCTTTTCTTTTGAGTTACTCTTGAAAAACCGTAATGCACTTCCTGGTATGTGAGGGTGCCTAGGCACTCCTGTACCCATACCCTGTACTTATACAACCTGTATATCTGATGTGTGAGATCTAAGGCACTGCTGCTTGCTAGTCTCAGGAGATTGAGGGTGAGATTTGTTGATGTCAGTACTGCTCTGCTCAATGTTTTCCCTAATGCAAGGTATGACATGAAGAAGTAAAGCTCTACTTCTTTAAAGATGGCCGCCTTTACACAGAGCTACAGTGCAGAACAAGGCATGGTATGTTCACACCACAGAGCACTGTGAAAAGTAATTCACTTTTCAGATGACAGCTAAGAAGCAGAGTTGATGGTTCAAATCCCAACCACGGCGCTACCTGCCTTGAGTTTGCTTGTTCTCCCTGTGCCTACATAATTTTCCTCCCGGTGCTCTGGTTTCCTCCCACACTCCAGAGACATGCTGGAAGGTTAATTGGCTTCTGTCTAAATTGGCCCCAGTATGTGTATGTACATGAGATAGGGACCTTAGATTGTAAGCTCCTTAAAGTGTTGCTAAACCCAGTAATATGAAAATAGTTCATCCGCCCTCCACAGTGCCCACAGCTTATAAACCTTCTTTTTTACATTAACCACTTCCATACCGGGCCTATTCTGGGACTCCTCTCCTACATGTAAAAATCATCATTTTTTTTGCTAGAAAATTACTCAGAACCCCCTAACATTATATAGGTTTTTTTTAGCAGACACCCTAGGGAATAAAATGGCGGTCGTTGCAACTTTTTATCTCACACGGTATTTGCGCAACAATTTTTCAAACGCTTTTTTTTTTTGGAAAAAAAAACAGATCCATGAATTAAAAAATTTAAAAAAACAGTAAAGTTAGCCCAATTTTTTTGTATAATGTGAAAGATGATGTTACGCCAAGTAAATAGATACTCAACATGTCACACTTTAAAATTGCGCACACTAATGGAATGGCGCCAAACTTCGGTACTTAAAAATCTCCTTAGGCGACGCTTTAAAATTTTTTACAGGTTACCAGTTTAGAGTTCCAGAGGAGGTCTAGTGCTAGAATTGTTGCTCGCGCTCTAACGCGATACCTCACATGTGTGGTTTGAACGGTGTTTACATATGTGGGCAGAACTTACATGTGCGTTCGCTTCTGAGCATGAGCTATCGGGGACAGGGGCAGTTTACATTTTTTTTTTAATTGTTTATTTTACTTCATTTTATTTTTTATTTTTACACTTTCTCTTTTACATTTTTTTTTATCACTTTTATTAGTATTACAAGGAATGTAAACATCCCTTGTAATAGGAATGGTGTATGACAGGTCCTCTTTATGGAGAGATGCGGGGTCAATAAGGCCCCTTTCACACTGGGGCGGTGGGGGCGTCGGCGGTAAAACAGCGCTATTTTTAGCGCTGTTTTACCGTCGTTTTTGCGGTGGTATTCGGCCGCTAGCGGTGCGGTTTTAACCCCCGCTGGCGGCCGAAAAAGGGTTAAAACCGCTCGTATAGCGCGGCTATAGCCGCGGTATTGCCGCGCTGCCCCATTGATTTCAATGGGCAGGAGCGGTGAAGGAGCGGTGGATACACCGCTCCTTCACCACTCCTAAGATGCGGCTTGCAGGAGATTTTTTCTTCTCCTGCCAGCGCACCGCTTCATTGTGAAAGCCGTTGGGCTTTCACACTGAACAAACAGTAGAGGCTGTTTTGGATCGGTTTGCAGGCGGTATTTTTAGCGCAATAACGCCTGCAAACCGCCCCAGTGTGAAAGGGCTCTAAGACTCCACATCTCTCCGCCAGGCTGGAAAGCATGAGATAAAAAAAAAAAAATTCACGATCTCATGCTTACCAGCTGCGATCTCAGCTTTGTGTACAATTGCGGCCCGGACGTTACATCATAATGCCGTGTCCGGGCCTCCTACGGTCATAGAGATGACTGGTGACCATCTGGTCACCGGAAATCTCTATGGTCGTCATCCGATTCTTTCTCCGGGTCCCCGATGGCATGAGAGAGCCCGGAGAAGCACCGGATGGCGGCGGGAGGGGGGATGTCCCCTCCCGTTGCCTGTAAGAACGATCAAGCGGCGGAACTGCTGTTGTGATCGTTTTTATGGTGCATAGAATCGCTGGCTGAAAATGAGGATATCTAAATGGTAGCTGTAGGCATCATTCAGATATTCCCACTGAAAGTCAAGGACGTCATATGACAGCCTTGGGCTGGAAGTGATTAAAATACTGCCACTATATACCTTTTTGGATGATCTGTATACCATGGTTACATGATAAACTGCACGGTTTCTCCAGTGCTGAGAGTTCAGGTAGGAGGAGATTTCCACTACAGCCTGTATACACGCCCACATGTGTGATGTCAATATCATGTGACCTGGCTAGCTCTGAGAACAAGTAAATGTTCTCTCCAGCATAAAACACACAACTGAGCATGTGCAGGTCGGCTCCCCTGCCTGTGTTAGCTGGCCTTCCCCAGATAGACAGTGCAGGAGGGGGAGGATCTGTGCATACAGGATCAAACAGCCTTTTTACACAATGCAGAGGATTAACCCCTAAAGTTCCACAGTGAGTATAACAAGCATGCTATGCTGCATATACAGACTGATTTTACTGTTGTGGGTTTAGTAACACTTTAAGAGCAGGGACTGATGTAAATGTATAATAAATATGAAAAGCGTTGAGTAAATTGACAGCGCTGTATAAGTACCTGTAATAAATAAATTGTCAGTGGAAATAATGCACCGCAACTGTGAGGCTCGTGGCCCATTGACTTGAATGAGCAGGTTTGACAGACATTGCCACCTGTCAATTTAACAATCCAAGTTAGATTTACATGGCCGTGGCATGTGTAGAGCTCGGACAGTATGTTATCTTTTAGGTGGATGGTCAGGGGTGGTAAAAACACAGCTCAACTGCTTGTTTTTACCACCCGCTTTCCATCCATGTGAAAGAGGCCTAATGGGAAAAGACTGGCTGCAGGGAGACCTCAGACAAAGCTAGTTATTAGTCCTTTGTCCTATGCCAGCATTTGTTTGGCACAAAAAAAAGCTTTGTTCCCCTTTAAGGTTTAGCTCATGTTGTCGACCTCCCTTTAACTATGTGAGGGTGACAGGCACACTTCAAGTAATTATTATATCACTTAAACTTTCTTTTATGAATGAATATTCTAATTAAGCTCATCAGCGCAGGACACATAGATGACTTGGTGGAGGACTTAGGCAATGTTTTATTTAAGATTAATACTGATGACTATATGAATTAGCAGAGGAAATTAATTTGGCACTTGTGCTGTACTTTACTCAGCTACTCTGTCCAGGAACGCAGCCAGAACAAACTGATAAAAACAGCCCAGGCCTAATCTACATGTTCAATCACTAAAGGATGTTGTACATGTAAAAGCACAGCACTACCACTGAGCTCAGCGCACCCCTCCCCATTCGTCTTCCTTTTCAATGACCAAAAACCACCAACACACATGAAAAGCAGGCGCCCAGCAATGCCTCTATGTACTCAGATGGCATCTAGAGTCTCCCTAGAACCCCAAAAACGATTTATTAATAAGGACTTTTGTTCTTAAAGTCAGGCTCTTCTCGCTCTTCTCACCCATTGGTCAATTTCTGTGATGGACAGTCTGACCAGTAATGAGGTGAAGAGGTCAGAAAGGGATGTGTCAGAACATTCACATTAAAGCCTAGTACACACAATGAGATTATCAGACGAATGAGCGTCCATTTTTTATTTTTTTTTTGGATGCTAGTCTCATATCGAAAACGAAGAGGTTACTAAAGTACGAAAATTCTCATACGACAGAATAAAAAGTCGGAAATGCTGTAATGTATTGTATTTTCAGACAAAAACTGTACTAATTAAAACGAAAATCCTACAATCTGGTATCGTACAAGAAAAATGTTCGTGTTTGTCCCTTCAGAAAATTTCAGGCGAAAGCTGTGTACTACTGATCAGATAATCATACGATCGCTTCAAAAGCAGTATTTTTTGTACGATATTCTGATCGTGTATACGGAGCTTAAAGCCTCGTACACGCGATCGGATTTTCCGCAAACAAAACCTCGGAAGTCTGAAGGCGTGTGCCTGGATTTTGTCTTGCATACAAACGGCAAGGAATTGTCGGCCAACAAACGCGAACGTAGTGACGTAACTACGTGGTTTTTCCAGCTCTTTAGCACCACCCTTTGGGCTCTTTCTACTAATTTTGTGTTAGTAGAAGTTTGGGGAGTGTTGATTCGCGGTTTTCATTTAACGCTTTTCATTTCGTGCTTTTCAGTTTGTCAACCAGACATGTTGCGGAATTGGTGGAGGTAACGTATTATTTATTATTGGCCTTGGAGTTATTGCTTTGACCCAAGTCCAGCCCAGGAACAGGAGGAGGAGGAGGATTTCTTGGACCCAAAATTGGTTGTTTTATTAATTGTGACCAATTATGTCATATGCCTTTGCTGTGGGAGCTCCAGGAGAATAATCCGGATGATTTTCGGAATTATCTCCGGATGACGGACTCCTGCTTTCACCAATTGTTGGCATTGTTGACCCCCTATGTTAAGAAGCTGGACACATGCATGAGGCTTTTATTTTATTTTTTGGTTGAATAATAATGATTTGATTTGGTATATTTTCTATATTTTTGGATGCATAGAATGCACTTTTTGGTTAAGTTCTATTGGCAGATAGTATGTCTAATTTTATTTGTTTTCTTTTTAATGCACAATGAAAAAATTGTGTAGAATAATACTTGGCTATGTGTTTTACTTCAAATGACAGTTTGGGAGTAGGCAGTTACATTTAAAAAAATACAATGTAAAATTGACAAAGGAAACCATCATAGTTGTATCTTTGATCTTAAAAACTAACAGATAATGGTGTTGTGGTAACTTGCACAAATAAAAAAAAAAAAAAAAAAAAAAAAGCATAATAATATTATTCTTGATATCACTAGAAAAAAAAAGCCTTTGAAAATTAGTTTGCAATAACTCCATCAGTATCACCAGCAAAGCAGCTTCATTATTATCCCATTAAAGAAGAAGAGAATTGTGCGCTGCATTTCAAGATTTTATAATTTTCAGCGTCATGAATGTTAATTCTCCATTACGAACGATAGTTTACAAGACCGACCGTTTCCGGCTCGTCCTTGCTTCCGAACATGTGTGTTTGTACTTTGGACTTTTGTCTGACGGACTTGTGTACACATGATCGGAAAATCCGACAACACGCATTTGTCCGTAGACAATTTTAAAACCTGCTAGCCAATATTTGTCTGTGGAAAATCCTTCAACATTTGGAGCGTACACACGGTCGGATTTTCCGCCAACAGCCTGTCATCACACAATTCCCGTCTGAAAATCCGATCCAGGCTTTAGGCCAGACACTGAGAAAATTTGCTAGATTCTCCCATCAACACAGACGGTGTTGATGTGGGTAATCCCTCCTGCCGGGCCATTGTTTTCTCCCGGCAGGGGATGGCGGGGGAAGCCGCCCCCGTTGGGTTTGAATCTCAGCCAGTTCCTGCTGAATCAGCAGAGATTCAAACTGTCATGGCCGGCCTAACTTTATTAACTGTATACAGTAGATTGAGTTACAAAGCTCCCAGGTCACTCTAAAACTATGTCAAAATACATGAAGACACCCCCACTCTGCATGTCAGCTGACAGTATATTATTATTATTAGAATCTTACAGCCCAATTTCCCTGCCAGGCTCCTACACACTCTTAGGTCATTTTGAGCAAAAGTAGGACAGGCCATACATGGGTCGAATTTCAAAAGAATTTTCTTTCGAAAATCTCATCTAAGAATTTCGCACCATTCGTGGGCTGCAGAGGCAGCCGATTTTCGTGAGGCCATCGAATTTGAGTAAACGGGCATGTTGGAAATTTTTTGAAAAACTAACGATTTTTTAATCAATGATGGGAGAATCGTGCGAGAAATGTAATCAAAAAAGAAAATTCCCGAAAAGAAAAGAAGATTCCCGGCCATGAAAATTATTTTCTGTAGCAACATCAGGTGAAATTGAAGGCTTGGTTGGTCAAATTTCGAATTCAATGGTGGCACCATCGGATCACAAAACGCACAAAAATTCTGATTTTCAAAAGAAAATTCTTTCCAAATTTGACCATGTATGGCCTGCCTAAGTTAACCAAGCTGTATGAATTTCGGGGAGTTTTGCGAACTGTCAGTATTTTTACTGGCAGCTAGTAAAAAAACTGGCACTTTTCTCTTGCCAGTAAATGCCAGTGACAGGAAAAGGTTGACAGTTAAAAAAAATATGTCTGTTACAAACTGCATGTGCAGTTCTGTTCCGGAACGTCCAAGTCTATTGGAGTGCCTGCTAAAGTGTGTTCGGTCGGCGCTGGTGGGGTGCAGGCCTGGCAACTGCAGTGCCTTCGAGTGTCATGTGGTGTCATAGCGCAAGGAAGCCGAGCAGAGCGGCTGCAGCCTTGTGTGAGGGTCTGCGGGACAGGAGTGGGATTGTCAGTGCTGTGTGGACTGGAGGAGACTGAAGGGGTCACCTGGCGTGGAAAGAGACTGTCACTGTGACTCAGGAGGGGACGTGTCGTGTCAGTGAGGTGTCATCATCATCATCTGTCCTCCTGCACACTGCTGTCAGTGTCACTCTGAGAGTCAGTTTTATGTGTGTGTGCCGCCTATTCTAATTTCTTGCCCTCCTGAGTCCTGTCCCTGAGTTACTTACTTACTATATCGAAAATAAAATAAGAAATATGTTTTCTGCCTTAATATCTACCTTAAATCGTGTTGCATATTGTACTTGTTTGTAGCCTAAATACTGAAATCTGCACTTAAAACTGTGATTTTGTAACTTTTGGAAATGCCGATCAAAACTTGGCAGTGCCAGTAAATTTGGGGTGTTGTGTCAATAAACTTCAATTTGGTAGTTTGGCAACACTGCTTTTGGGTCATTAGATAAGGAGGCAATAGTGTCCTGGTGAGATACAAACCCAAGACCTAGAAGAGCTGCAAGGCCAGCGATCTCATGACTTGGTCACTGTATGGCCTAGTATTACATTTTCTGGAAAGGTCATGTTGAATTTTAAAGCAATTGAAGTCTCTGAAGCAATGTTTTTGAAAACACAGCCAATCCAGCTATGTGAGAATCTGAAGATGGACCCTCCTACTTTAGCTGAGCGGGGCATTAAGCGTAGATTTTTTTTTTGGGGGGGGGGGGAGGGCTGACCATACTTAAGCTTTAAGAGAATTTTTACATTAAAGGCCTGTCCGGTTTGAAGTCAAACAGGGAACTCTGTACCAATGACCATAAACTGACTGGTGTTCTGAGTTTGTGGTATGAACGTTTGTATCACGCCAGTAAATAAACCAGCTAAATGATAAAACATCTTCAAGAAAAGTAAATCTTTAAACAACAGCAAATTTTTAGCCTGAAATGAAAATTCATAATTCTCAGTCCCGTCCTTGGAAATTGACATTAAAATTACCTTTATGAGGCAGTAGAGGATTTATCATTTGACAGTTCAATGGTAGAGGAGGTGTTTATAATGAGGAGAGGAGGGAGTTTTGTGCATATGTGGACATGGCCCAATTGGACAACTTTGTCTGGAATAAATGGATGTCCACAAAGGCATAAAAAACAGTTGGAAAACAAAAGCTGGCCATACATGGAATGAAATTCGCCTGGTTCTGCAGGGACCAGGCGAATTTCAATCCATGCATGGGTACTGTGGTTGTACAAAAGTCAATCTATTGATCTATCAATCTATCGCTCTATCGATCAGTTTTTTATGCCTATTGGGGTTTTCCCAAATGCTCAGTGCCGCCAGCTATAGCAACACTGATCACTGTGTTGTGACAGCAGGGAAGGCTCCCGCCATGAGAATATGATAGTACAAGGGGAGTGATTCCCCCATCCACCTCGAATGTGTGAATGGGGGAATCAGCACTTTTTATTCCGTTCAATCCCGCTATAATGCCATAGGTACTTGCAGACAAAACTGGATGCCTAAACTTGAGCAGTACTGTTATTTTCAAAAATATTAGGAGAAGTATGGGGTTTGGGTTTTTTTCTGATTCATGCTTACCTAGCTGGATGCACCATCGGTCCGATGCTGCATCTGTGCCCCGCTGGCTCTAACACTGAGGACCGAGCGATCTTCACTGCCGATCACTCAGTTATCAGTGCTCCCTGAGCAGAGAGCTGCTGATTGTCAGTCAGCAGCTCTCTGCTCTGCCACTCACCCTGCGCTCACTGGAGCGCTGGGCTGTGGAGAGGGCGCTGGGAGGCTGAGCCGGGTGTCAGTCCAGGCATGTGGACGGATCCCGACCACATGGTCGTGATCCTTCCCGAGCCTGGACCGGCTCAGTGACATCAGCCGACAGCGGGCTTCTGCTAAAAAATGGGTCACAGGAGTGCAGAACGAACTGCACTCCTGTGATGCGCAGGAGAAGTACAGCCAAAGCAAGGTTTGGCTGAACTTCTCCTTTAAGCAATGGCAGGTATCACTTTAAGAGACATGAAACCATAAAACCCAGCACGTAGGAGAAAGTTAGCAAAACCAATCTAACTTCTCCTCTGGTGCGCAGAATTGAATTGGCCACAAAATAGGATGGTAATATATTGTTCTTTGCAATATTCTGGTGATATATTGGATCTTGGAACTGGCCATATGTTTACTAGTGTATGCCTAGATGGAATTAACATATAGACACTCCTTCGGAGAAAGGCATATAGCATACTTATCTAACGTGAGATTCAATGACCCTTTATCAAGCAAAAGACTGTTCCCAAGATCTTACAATCAACTGAAGTATACAGAGCCAAGATCAAAGTCCTTTTAATCAAAAACATTCATCAAAAGTAAAGCAGCGCTCTATAGATGGCAGAAGGCGCATATATAGCGCAGAGACTACAAGATGACCCATTTTAGCTAGAAAATGTTAAACTGCTCTTGTATTTAGCACTCTCTTTGACTGCATTAACCTGCCTTCAATTAATTAATTGATGTAAAAGGCTTGTTTTACAACAATTAATTAACTGAGCCCAGGTTAATTCATTCAGAAAATCATTGGTAAATACGGGAGGAAACAAATATTGGAGATGTAGCAAGGTCGAGCCGACAAAAAAAAAAAAAAAAGCAAGAAAGCAACATAGTTCATCAACTTCAACCCAATAAAAAAAAAAAAAAAAAAAAAAAAGAAAATTATTTTACCATATTTTTGACAAAAAGCATTCTGTGTAGTGTAGACTTTTTATTATTTGTTGCCATTATATTTTTATTATGTTTATTTTTTCTATCAAGAATAGATTTTGAATTTTAAAAGGTGTGCTGGTCCAAAAAATATTACAATTTTACAATTAACATGTTATATGTTTAATTTTTTTCCAGGGCATATTATATCAGAATAACACAGTTGGAATCTAGAAGGTAACATTATATCACAATTATCAGGCGAGCACAGATACCTATAACGTTAAGATATTATATGCCTCCTATAAAAATTTGGTCCAAATGACATGTTGTTAGAAACAAGCAGAATGGAAACAGGATAGCGAAGCTTACAATCTAATATCAACACCTTTTATATTACCGTAGATCCTTAATTTGCTATTGGAGCTAATGCATCCTTGGATTTCAAAAAAGGAAACATTACTTTCAATGGAGTAATTTGAAAACGCATCCTTTTTCCCCATTAGTAACATGAGAGATGG
This sequence comes from Lithobates septentrionalis, assembly GCA_037952835.1. Lineage (NCBI taxonomy): Eukaryota > Metazoa > Chordata > Amphibia > Anura > Ranidae > Lithobates > Lithobates septentrionalis. The sequence continues at coordinate 1,924,343 of JBBDGP010000803.1, forward strand.
CAGAGATTTCTACAAGTCCCGATCGGTGCAAGATGTCACTGAAGTCTCTGTGTGAAGCCCATCCCCCAATGCAAAACATCTGCTATAACTCATTAACATATTAATGCTTAAAGACAGTGCACAGGCCAGAGCCCAGACTTAAATTAGTGCTTGCAGGCTGATAAAGACCAATGTACATGCTAATTTCAATCTCTCAGAAGTGTAGCTCTGAAAGTGTGCATCTTGCACAAAAAAAAAAAAAAAAAAAAGCCCAAAGCTCGAGATCTGTCCCTTAGTCACCTTTCTAGAAATGCTTTGTATAAGCAAGTGGAAATGCAAACCCACAAAAGAATTTTGATTCAATTAAATTAGATTAGGTGTTTATGGTTGTTTAACCTTATACAAGAGAAGGTAGAATTTTTTTAAAAAAAATGTTTTTGTTCCCTATTCCTGCTGCAGAGTTGGAAGCCGGATAATTACAATTCGGGAACATGGAGCCTCATGATTGAAATAATTAATCAGAGTCGTACTGAACAAATTAGCATGTGCTGCCGAAGCCGTTTAATGTTGCAATGCACTGCGGAGTAATCGCAGAGGTCTCTGAAGCTCGCAAAAAAAAAAGAGAGAACAAAGACAAAGAGTTGTAATAATTTTGTCATTTGCTGCCAAGTGAGTTCTCAGTGTCTTTCTTTTTTTTTTTTTGAGTCCCAAGAATTTTCTGTCTGTTCCATTCAAAAGTGTCTTTTTTCAAGGCCTAATTCACAAGGGACAAATAATACAGTTTGTACACACGATTATGAAAAGTGCTACCCCCAATAATGATAGGGAGCATAAAAGCAGACAATGGTTTCAACAAGAAACTGTAAATTCGGGCAGACATATTAATGCAGCATTTAAGAGCCAGCAAGTCCAATCTGGGACCCGGCAATCACTGTTAATAAGCCAGGGAGCTTAAAGTTCCATTGACAATTGTTAGAAGGAAAAGAGAAAAGCCTGGCATTGGTTTGCTACCTGGTCTATTTTTTGAACTGGAGAGCCCTGTTTTTGGCTTCTCTGTCAGGTTCCTACAACTATGTCCTGGACATTTATGTCTACAGACCTGGAAGGGGGTACATCTTGGGGTGCTTATTCCTGGGACCTCCTTGCTCTTCTCTATCTGCTGTTAAATAACTAACAAGTGCACTTCTGTATAACAAGGAATTGGTGACCAAAGACACCAAAGAGGCACACCAAGAATTCCCCTGCCAAAAAAGTGCTTATTCTATGATAATGGCTTCTAAATGGGATCACATTATTTACCAGCAACCCCTGAGAGGGGAAGAGAGGAGTTTATTGGAGCAGGACCTGGACACTACAGTGACACAATTCAGTCACAGATTAGTAACAAGTCATGATTCAGGTTTTATAGTACCTCCCTCCCACCCCCTATAACCACTCTAATAGTCTTTTACCCCTGTACATGGTGAAGGCAGAGTACCCCCAAGAGTTAACCCAAGTACCCCATACAGGTCCCTCACTACTGATGGCTCCGGTGTAGGGGACCCTTGAATCAGCGATGCAATGGCGCCTCGAGACCACTAGTCTTCTACTGTCCCTCTGTGGTGATGTTGTCCCCTTCTCTCTCCTGAGAGGACCCTGCCAGTGGCCACTCAATTGGAAGTGTCCATGTCTCACAGACAGTGACATGTAAACCCTAACAAGGACCCTTCTAGGTCTTGGCCAGCAATGTCTTATGATTGTGGCTTTAGATAAGCTATAAATGGGATTTGTTTTTTTTAATTATTTAATAATAAAATCAGTTAGAGGAGATCGGGTGGGCAGTGATCCAAAATTATCCTGGAGTAGGGTTTTAAGGAGAGACTGTCACCTAACTATTCAGGGGACAATACCCAGTGCTTCAAAGTAGAGGGAAGCATGTGACCTTCTACCATGTGACTAGGTCTAGCAACAATTGCTAGGCCTCAGCACTGCCACATTACTGAAGGGCAACATCACTGCTCCCCTTAGCATGTATTAACAGCCAATACGTTGGACTTCAGTGCCAACTACAGTAGAGGTAGGAGGTCTAATGGAGAAATGGTTAAGTAAGCATAAGAGGGGATGGAGAGGCCTTCACAAAGACACTGTCACTTTGCCCCACTTGGGAAAGTTGAGTATGTCATTTTATATATCTTGTGATTTACCTTATAGTTAAGGTAAACTCATTTTGTAGTGTTGCTTGTTAATTGCCTTTAGAATATGTCCTAAAGTAAGAAAATATTGGGTAATGTTCTTTGCGGAGGCACGCATATAGACCGTACAGAATTTCTCAGGTTTTCCCATTCTATCAATTAAAGAATTGGATGTAATGCAATAATCACTATGAGTGTAGAAACCAATGTGTTTCTCTAAAGCCTATTCACAATTATATCACCAACAAATTCTATCACATTTTCTAGAATTTCTGCACTTCCTAAAGCCGGCCACAGACAGATCAAAATTTGTCCGGGTAAGCAGGCACCGGTAGGATTTCAATACATCTATGGGTAGGCTGGTTGTACTGAAGTCAAGTCGATCTATCAATCGACTTCAGTACAACTAGCAAGCCTGTTTTTTTCAAACGATTACTGATACCAGCCATGGCTGGCAGCAGTATTCATTGTATTCTGACAGCTGGGAAACTTCCTGCTGTCAAAATACAATAGAGTAGCGGGAGGGATTCCCCCATCAAGACTGATTGTGTTGATAGGAAATCCAGCGATGTTCAACCCATGGTTGAAGGAAAGAAGTTTGAATAATCTATGGCCAACCTTAGGATGTCATCCAGAGAGTTATCGTAGCACAGGGTTGAAAAGATAGTATCTAGTCCAGATCGTTTCCTAATTTCTCAGGCATCTTTCTTTTTACAGCTAAGAGTCACAATATAGTAGAGTTTAACAAAAGCAAGGAGCGAACATACAGATCTATTGTAGGTGAGAGGCGACAGGACAGAAGAACACAAAACTCTCTAGAAATCAACGAAGCATGCGTCAGGGAAATAAGTGTGCCCAATGTATGTGGACGAGGTAAGGGTTTGTCTCCTGCCTTTTTGAGGACTTCAGTTAACAGTAGGCACCATAAGCAATGTCACAGAAATGGTGGAAATCCCGAGAAGCAAACCCACTATGGTAGCGATTTAACTGGAAATGCAATTTAGACTTGTGCTTTTGGGGATATATAATCTAATTGGGCGTACACACGGTCGGACTTTGTTCGGACATTCCGACAACAAAATCCTAGGATTTTTTCCGACGGATGTTGGCTCAAACTTGTTTTGTCTACACACGGTCGCACAAAGTTGTCGGAAAATCCGATCGTTCTAAACGCGGTGACGTAAAACACGTACGTCGGGACTATAAACGGGGCAGTGGCCAATAGCTTTCATCTCTTTATTTATTCTCAGCATGCATGGCACTTTGTCCGTCGGATTTGTGTACACACGATCGGAATTTCCGACAACGGATTTTGTTATCGGAAAATTTTATCTCCTGCTCTCCAACTTTGTGTGTCGGAAAATCCGATGGAAAATGTCCGATGGAGCCCACACACGGTCGGAATTTCCGACAACACGCTCCGATCGGACATTTTCCATCGGAAAATCCGACCGTGTGTACGGGGCATAAGACTGAAAAAGCATCCTTCGATAAAGAAAAAGTAAACCTGATTCTAGATAGGTCCTTATCTGACATCAGTTTCTGTGGCAATAATTAATTGCAATAAATTGTTTATGAGCTAATCATCTATGCTGACTGACATTACATTTAAACTCAACCGAAGTCCATGACTGACATTCTTTGCCATGTAGCAAAGCAAAGCATAAGGAATCTGTAGCCCCCCAGAGTAAAAATAAATAAATAAACAGTATCCCCTAAATAAAATCACTAGGCAGCACTTGGCTCCATTATCTGAATACTTAACCTCTTAAATATGCTCTTAACACTTAACCTCCTTCCCTAAAATTAAACCCTAAACCCTTGTATCTTACCACATAATCTAACATATAACCTATAAGTGAGCTCTTAACACTATCCAAACTCTTTAAAGTGACAGCATCTGCAGATTGCCCTTACCCCCAGGCAGTTAAACTTACCCAGCCCTGCTCCCTTGCTACACCGCTGGCTAGTTGATGAGTGTTTACAGTGACATTGTGATATTGGCAAAGATTGACAACTACAATAGACTGCAATGACACCAGCATTGCAATAATGTGGAAACCACAGATTGGGTTCCAGACATAGGCGTGCGCACAGGGTGTGCCGGGTGTGCCCAGGCACACCCTAATCACCCCGTGCACATTAGTGTTATCGCTCTGTGTAGCAGCAGAAACAGGGGAAAGATCTCCCTCTTACCGGCTCTGCTATAAGAGAAGTGTTTATGCTCTTCTCTTTCACTGTGCCGGCAGGGAGATCAATGTGACGGGGTCATATATATGTAGACACCCGCAAATGCATGTGTGTTTAAGCTTAAGGGTGCACACCCTAATGCAATAGGCTGCGCACACCTATGGTTCCAGACAATGGGCTGTAACAGATACATGATGGGCTGTAACAGATACATGATGGGCTGTAACAGATACAATGGGCTGTAACAGATACAATGGGCTGTAACAGTAACAGATGACTCTTGCACAATTCTGCACAAAGTTGTAAGGAGTGAGGGTCCAATTCTATCGCAGATATTGTTATATGGAGCAACTTGGGGAAATAGGCAAAGTCAATGCACAAAGTGCTTCAGTTGTAACAACTTCGAAAACCTATCCAATTTACCTTTTACGAATGATTCTTTTATTTGAAACCTCTCAGAAAGATGACAGTTCTTGAATTAGAGAACATACAGGTTTGTATTTTTGCAGCTTCATATACAAATTAATTCAGAAGCTGAAGGAGCCAACAATTATGGGGGTTTAGTTGGCAGGTCAGCCAACAAGACAAGACGACTGCCAAGATTAAACTTACAGCCAATTAACAAGTAGAATATGCCCTTATGTGTCCTCAGTTCATTTAAATGTAAAACGGTTATGTTTAAAGCTAATCTATAGGAGATAGCTAAAAACACAGATGAAAAGCATATAGGGGAGCAGGGTTACCTAGAAAAGGATTTGTATTTCCGTACAGGTATTGTTCCTCCCCCAGCCTGTGACTGGACAGTCCAAAGAGAAGCAGCAGATTTAGGAGCTCATCTCACAGTCACTCTGCTTTCTCCTGCTATTGGCATCCTCCTTGTTAGCACATGACCATTGTAGCCTATATGACTGGCTTCTTGTACTGCTTCTCTCTCTCCCAGTCAGACCTCTAGTGTACAGAACTGCAGAGGCTGGTACCAAGTCACATTCAGGTACATACACTGCTTGCATTTAATAAACTTCCCAGATAGCCAGGATAACTTGCCACAAATTTGTGGCAGTGTTGAATTGTAAGTCTGTTATCATGCTGCACATTTTCAGTTGTACACTTGCGGAATACTTGAAGCACAAGTTCTAGTTGACACTTTTCCAATTTGTAGCAAATTTGCGTGGCAAACCTTTAGCAAGAGCAAAGTTGCAGTGGTGAGTCTACAGCAAGAGCTCTGCAAGTCTACAGCATGAAAATTCTGCCACAGTGACCCCCTGTGGTGGGATGACTATTGCACAACATAACTGAACCAGAACTTGTAGCAGACTTGCAGAACAGACTTGTGAAGCCTGGCAAGTTTAGCAATAGCTTACCAAGTCATTTTCAAACTTGCAGCACAAATGCTTGTTATCTGGGTTAATGATGTAATTATGAATACAGAGCTGCATTTGTTTCTCTTTAACCATTTGCCGACCTCTGCACGCCGATATACCTCGGCACAATGGCAGCGGTGGGCAAATGGGCGTACCTGTACCTCCCCTTTAAATGGCGGGGCTAGCGGGTGTCCGCCCGCCGCGTACAGCGTGACCGTGCCCGCGGGACCGGCGCACTCGATGTCCGCCAGTCTCCCAGCGATCGTGTCACGGAGCCGCAGAACGGGGAAGTGCCTATGTAAACAAGGCATTTCCCCGTCCTGTCATCGGGAGCAGTGATCGCTGTCATGTGAGTGGAAGCCCATCCCCCCCACAGTTAGAATCACTCCCTAGGACACACTTAACCCCTTCATCGCCCCCTAGTGGTTAACCTCTTCACTGCCAGTGTCATTTACACAATAATCAGTGCATTTTTATAGCACTGATCGCTGTATAAATGACAATGGTCCCCAAAATCCCCAAAATAGTGTCTGATGTGTCCACCATAATGTCGCAGTCCCAATAAAAATCACAGATCGCCGCCATTACTAATAAAAAAAATTATAATAATAAAAATGCCATAAAAGTATCCCCCTATTTTGTAGACGCTATAACTTTTGCGTAAACCAATCAATATACACTTATTGCGATTTTGTTTACCAAAAATATGTAGAAGAAGAATACATATCGGCCTAAACTGAGGAAAAAAATTTGTTTTTTTATATATTTTTGGGGGATATTTATTATAGCAAAAAGTAAAAAATATTGCTTTTTGTTTTCAAAATTGTCGCTTTTTTGTTTATTGCGCAAAAAATAAAAACCACAAAGGTGATCAAATACCACCAAAAGAAAGCTCTATTTGTGGGAAAAAAAGGACGTCAATTTTGTTTGGGTACAACGTCGCACGACCGCGCAATTGTCAGTTAAAGCAACGCAGTGCCGAATCGCAAAAAGTGCTCTGGTCAGGAAGGGGGTAAAATCTTCTGGGGATGAAGCGGTTAAAAGGAGTATACTATTGTGGGGATGTGGTGGCAAACACCACGAGACTAAAGACAGCCATAAATTATATGATTTTCTTTCCTGCAATCACAGGTTGCAGGAAAGAAGATCACTCGATCCCCCCATTGACACAGCCGGTCTTGATGGGGGAAACCCTCCTGTGGAGCTATTGTGTTCTCCCGGCAGGGACGGCTCCCCACACAGTGATTATTGCTAGCGGCTATAGACGTCCGCAATAATCGCATCCTAAAAATCCAACATGCTGATTGTAACCAAGTCGATTGATGAATCAACTTGGGCACAATTATGCCCCGTACACACGGTCGGATTTTCCGATGAAAAATGTGTGATAGGACCTTGTTGTCGGAAATTCTGACCGTGTGTGGGCTCCATCACACATTTTCCATCGGAATTTCCGACACACAAAGTTTGAGAGCAGGCTATAAAATTTTCCGACAACAAAATCCGTTGTCGGAAATTCCGATCGTGTGTACACAAATCCGACGGACAAAGTGCCACGCATGCTCAGAATAAATTAGGAGACGAAAGCTATTGGCTACTGCCCCGTTTATAGTCCCGACGTACGTGTTTTACATCACCGCGTTCAGAATGACAACTTTGTGTGACCGTGTGTATGCAAGACAAGTTTGAGCCAACATCCGTCGGAAAAAATCCTAGGATTTTGTTGTCGGAATGTCCGATCAATGTCCGACCGTGTGTACAGGGCATAAGTCTGCCCATACACATGGTTCAAATCTCAGCCCGTCCCTGCTGAACCATCTATGGTCAGGCTTAACATATGAAAAGCATTGCCTATACAAAGTTGGGGAAGGAGTCAATTGTAGAGCAAGTCTCTAGTACACCACAGCAGTCAATACCAATTAACACTAAAATCCTTTAATCTTTTATCTACAATTTAATCTATTTTTTATTGCTGTAATCTCAAATCTAACAGTCTATGAAAAAGCACATGGAATCCATAAACAAAACAAAAAGCAAACTCTTTCAAAACTACTTACAGCAAAATACTGCCATATATTATACGGAATACTTACAGTGCATAACAACTTATCATTGCACTGTATCAATTAAAGCAAAATGTAAGGGGAACAAAAACCCGGGAGAGAAACCAGCTAATGCTTTGTGAAATACAGCAGCTATAAAGGCCATCAATCTTTTATATTGCTCTCTTTTACACTGAATGAGCTGAGCCAAGGTGTCTTCTTTTCCGAGGAGCTTGGAACGCATTGCAGGCAATCTGGATGTGAGAGGGCGAAGCCAGGCAGAGGAAGGGAACCTGTATTACAGTTGGGAATCGTCCAGAGCTTTTACGGACTATCCCTGGAAAGCAAATTGGCATTAGTTCAATAAAACACCTACTTAACTGCAAAGGGCCACTGTTCTCGTTTCAATAGTCCCTGAGGTTTTCCATGATATATGTACATACAGCTCACTCGCTGCACAGGTTTTTTTTTTTCCCGGGGTATTAAGCAAATATATGTCGGCTCACATTCATACGACCTGCAGAAATTTTAGAAGCAGGTGACATAGAAATTGATGGGGATTCTGTTAGGAGCAGAAACATGCTATTTTTCTAGGCTCAGACCAAAATATTGCACTTGGAGCAGCCTTTTTTTCCTGCCGTATGATAGATAAGTCTGCAGAACCAGACTGGGTGCTAGCGGCATTACATGGCCAACTTAAAACAGCATCAGTTGTTGCAAGCAGGGTCATATGAAGACTGAGGGGAGGGTTTGGACTTTAAAAGAGGACACTTACTGAAATGAGTTTTAAAATGATAACTTTACGGGATGATTTTGCTATACATTGCTAAAACGTTCCATCCCATTTTAAAAAGTCAGTAGTGACCTAGGTGATTCTAGACAAAGTAAGCAGCACAAGATCAGATCAGATGGTTTGCTGGCAGCCGAGACTTGCCCACAGGCTCCATGTGTAGTCAATGTAGTCAAACACACCAATTTTGTATGACTTCATAAAGGACATAAAATAGAACTCTGGTCAACATGTGGGCATTCAAATATGTATACATATTCTTAACAAGCACTAAATAAACTTTACTGTGCAAATACCGTGGGGTTATTCACTGTCAAAGTTTGCAGATGAAGTGCAGACCCGATTTAAATAACTTAAAGTATAAGTTCACCTTTTCACAAAAAAGAAAAGGTGAACTAACACTGTACAATCTCCCCCGTCGCCCTGGTCCCCGCTGCACTAACCCCTGTGGATGTTAAGCTTTCACTACCCATGCAGCTGGTGCAGGGGTCCAGGAATTTCAAGGCTGTGGTCTACTTCCCCTTCTTTCCTTAGGGATGCAGGGATGGATCAGAGTGATTCTGATTGGTTAAAGTGGTCATGTGCCAGCACGTGATCAATAAGAATTGCTCTAATCTGTCCCAGGAGAAGACCACAGATTTCAAATCCCCAGACCCATGCACCAGCTGTGTGGGCAGTGAAAGCTAATCATCCACAGAGTTAAATGCAGTGGGGAACAGGGAGGGGTGGGAGGGAGTGCAGTGGGGAACAGGGAGGGGTGGGAGGTTGTGCAGTGGGCAACAGGGAGGGGTTGGAGGGTGTGCAGTGGGGAACAGGAAGGGGTGGGAGGGTGTGCAGTGGGGAACAGGGAGGGGTTGGAGGGAGTGAAGTGGGCAACAGAGAGGGGTGGGAGGGTGTGCAGTGGGGAACAGGAAGGGGTGGGAGGGTGTGCAGTGGGGAACAGGGAGGGGTTGGAGGGTGTGCAGTGGGGAACAGGAACAGTGGCGTCTCCAGCTTTCATATTTAGGGGGGGCACATGGGGGGACAGGGACAAAAATAGGGGGGAATATAAAACGCAATATATATATATATATATATATATATATATATATATATATATATATATATATATATATATATATATATATATATATATAGATAAAATATATATAGATAGATATATAGATATATCTATCTATCCTGGGGCCCTTTACCCCTTTACTACGATCCCACAACGGCCCTTTCACATGTTCTGCAGTGAGCTCCCTTCCTACTGTATTGGAGCCCCCCAGGGTGACAGAGAACAAGAGATATATGTCACCAGCATACCAAGAAAATATAAGGGTCCAAAGCAGTGGGAGAACTATCAGGGTTGCAAAGGTTGTCTTGCCACCGGGCCCTGGTGTTCTGCCACTGTGGGGTTCCCCAGCCTCCACTTGCTGTCCTGCCCCTGCCCTCAGTCTGTTTTTTCAGTAACTGAGAGTCCTGGTGGAGTCCTTCCTGCAACTGGCTCTTCTCCCTGCCAATGAGGATGCAGGGGAAGGAGCAGATCGGGCGGCCATGGTTGTGTGAGCGCTCGCATTATGCAGTGTCAGCGAGCAGAGGGAGGGGGGAGGAATCACCCACTGGGGACGTTCTCCCTCTCAATAGAGACTGTGTTACCCCAGTAGTGGCCCGAGTAAGATGCAGCACATCCAATATGAATACAAACAAAAAGAAATTGCCTTTTTGTAAAAAAAAAAAAAAAAAATTAAAAAAAAAAAAAATAAAATTTTTTTTTGGGGGGGCACATGGTGGGGCCCAGCATAATGTTGGGGGGGTCAGGGCCCCCTCTGGCCCCCTCCCTAGGGTCGCCATTGAACAGGAAGGGGTGGGAGGGTGTGCAGTGGGGAACAGGAAGGGGTGGGAGGGTGTGCAGTGGGGAACAGGGAGGGGTTGGAGGGAGTGCAGTGGGCAACAGAGAGGGGTGGGAGGGTGTGCAGTGGGGAACAGGAAGGGGTGGGAGGGTGTGCAGTGGGGAACAGGAAGGGGTGGGAGGGTGTGCAGTGGGGAACAGGGAGGGGTGGGAGGGTGTGCAGTGGGGAACAGGGAGGGGTAGGAGGGTGAGCAGTGGGGAACAGGGAAGGGTGGGAGGGTGTGCAGTGGGCAACAGGGAGGGGTTGGAGGGTGTGCAGTGGGCAAAAGAGAGGGGTGGGAGGGTGTGCAGTTGGGAACAGGGAGGGGTGGGAGGTTGTGCAGTGGGCAACAGGGAGGGGTTGGAGTGTGTGCAGTGGGCAACAGAGAGGGGTGGGAGGGTGTGCAGTGGGCAACAGAGAGGGGTGGGAGGGTGTGCAGTGGGCAACAGGGAGGGGTTGGAGGGTGTGCAGTGGGCAACAGAGAGGGGTGGGAGGGTGTGCAGTGGGCAACAGAGAGGGGTGGGAGGGTGTGCAGTGGGCAACAGGGAGTAGCGGGAGGGTATACGGTGTTCTTTAACTTTTTCAATTTTTGTGAAAAGGTAAATTTACATTTTAACTGCTTCTACACTAAACTTTGAGGATTAATTGTTTCACAGCACCAGATGTTACAGAGTTCAGAGGGCTTGTTTTAGAGCCTGTCCACACCAGGTGTGGTGGCACTGCACTGGGCAGGTATTCCAGTGCAGTCCAACCACTAAACCAGCTCACACAATTGTGTTGCATGTGCACTGAATACATTTAACGGCATATGGTACTTGAGCACAGCGTAGTGCAACACAATCCACCACCTCATATTGCGCTGCAGCCAATAGAACCCAATGAAATGTCACTTTGTGACATTTCAATAAAGTTCACTTAAAAAAAAAAAAAGTAAACAGTGCGATGTGCTGTGCTCTAATGCAGCCACTGGTGTGAACAGTACCTTACATTTATTTACTGCTTGTTAAAAATATGTTGACAGGCTACAGTTCTGCTTACTTTAAAATGTACTAATTTAGAAAGTAGGCCAAAAAATGGCTATAGTTTTGCACCCTTTGTCAGGCCAGTAAAAGATCCACATATTTGTATCTAGTAATATGTAATTATGTAAATCACTATTGCCACGGGTTGACACGCTGGTTGTACGTAATTCGATTGATAGATCGATTTCAGTCCAACCAGCTAGCCCATAGATGGACCAAAATTTGGCCACTTCCTGCTAAGCCGGACGCATTTCAATCTTTCTATGACATATGGTAATATGCCCCTTCTGGATTTCACTACCTATGTACCATATGGATCCATTATTGGCTTGACAAAGGGCTATGTAGGCTGTAAACTGTATCTATTTGTTTTTGGATTACTTGCTACATAAAATAGAGTGCTAAATAATGTAGCGTGATACACACATACATATAGATATTTAATACACACACCATATGTATTTTTCTTCAAATTAATGCCACACTAATTATTTTTTGTAAACTCGTAATGAACACATTCCAAATACTCAACAGAGTATGAAAAAATGGGTTAATGTTTAAAAGAAATGCTCTCAAAAGCAGTTGTGTGTACACCTACAGTATGCAGACTAACATACAGACCAAAGCACCTATATTTTTACGTTCTATTAAAGTTGAGTACACACTATAAGGAAATCAGGCAAACGTTCGTCCTGTTTTCCTCGATGTTTCACAGCAAGTCAAAACCGTGGATGGTACTAATTGTACAAAAATTCTTGTACAACAAAAGCTTTTTGTTTGTTTTTTTGCTTGACTTATTGTTGTTTATTGTTTCTGATCATGCGCAGTCTTTCGAAATGAAAATCGTTAGTTCTGTTCATGTACGAGAAAAATTTTGGAATTGGTCTTTTCCTGAAATTTTCGTTTGGAAAGTCTGAAAAGGATGTCGAAAGTTGTGTACACACTATATGAAAATTGAACGATTGTTGATCGCACTGAATTTTTCTTCCAAGTTCCTCATAGTGTGTATGGACCTCACTTGACACACAGTGATCCAAATAAAACTTGCAGTGCCGCACTAAGCTGAGACAGAGATCTCCCAGCCGGTTGCAGTGAAAGGAGATTGCTTCAGCGCACCATTTAGAGGTGTAAGAGCATTATCATAGAGAAGAAAAGTCACTGCTCACCAACCCAGTGCATTAGTATGTAGATGAATGTGGCCTCAATCAGCACCACTCCAGCCATGCCCCCCCTGACATGTTTCACCCAGCTCACCAGGGCGAAACATATCAGGGGAGCATGGTTGGAGTGGCGCTGGCTAAAGACCCATACACACAGGTAGAATGTCTGGAGACATTTGCCGGTACAAAAAATACAGGCTTGACATTCTGCTCATATGTTTGTTGGTCTGTCAGACGTGCATGCTGGGAAACCAGCAGCTGATCGACTCCCAATCAGCGCTCTCAGCCAATGGCAGAGAGCGCTGATCGGAGTGTTCTGGCGGGGGGGGGGGGGCGTCCCCGTGTCAGAACACAATATCTCAGTGGTGGAGATTGCTGGACTAGTACAGCGGCTCCCGACCTGAGCTGTCAGGTTTTTTTTTGTGCAACACGCAGGGGTGTAGTAGTGTAGTGTGTACCTGGTTTTAGGCTACATTCATCTACATACTAATGCACTGGGTTGGTGAGCAGCGCCTTTTCTTCTCTTTGATAATACCCCACTTTACACATTATATCCCGTGAGACAAAATGGATAGTGCCTATTATATATTCTGGACAAAAAAAAATAGCCAAAAGAAAAGAAAAACCTTAAAACTAATCACATGCAATATTTTCCTGAAATTTCCTAACAGTCAAGTTTATTCCTTAAGAAAGAGTGAATGAAATCATAAAACAAAAACTAAGTTAGGAACACAGAAACAACTAAAAAAAGGGTGTACATTTTTGTAAAAGTTTATCTTAAAAAATTACCACCAGCATTTTAAAAGGACCACAAATACTACAATAGGTAAAAAGCAGGTGCAACATTTTAATAAACGTGTTTCTTCCTATGATATCAGAATAACTTTTTTATGAAAATTGTAAGCTGTAAAAGATTTAAAAAAAAAAATCCATATTGATTGACCAGCAGGGTATTTTTTTATACAATTTTCTACTAGAACATTTCCCCCCACAAGAAAAACAAAATAGTTTTCTTTCTCACTTTGAATAGTAATGTAATATGCAGTTATACAGAAGGTATGTAGTGCAGGAAATATATTTAAAAGTCTTTGAATACCAGAATATAAGAACAGTGTATTGCAAACAATAAATATATAGTGGGGTTAAAGTAAGTGGCAAAAGGTTGCACCGGTTAGATTAAGTGACTCTCTTCTGACGTGCAAATTCCATACACCTCTGCTATCAGAATCCATATTCTAAAACTTTCAAATATGAACAAGTGGCTCTCTACTAATCATGAAAGTTTGTTTGCTAATTCTTGTGAAAATCAAATAATCACCGCAATCAAAGAACAATGTCTCAGCTATGTGTAATCATGCAAACAAGATTTTATCACTGCCACCTCCGTTCCGATCATCACTTTCTTTGATCACTACAACTAAAGCAAATATTACTATAAAAAAAAAATATATATTTGCTGCAAGAGTATTGCAACACTACAATCCCCTTTTTTTGTTAACCGGCCTCCAATAGCAGTTTTTGTTTACACATTTTTTTATTGAGTACTTCATGTGAGACAGTTTGTGGTTTAGAAGCTCAGTCAAAACAGGATATCTGCAAGGCACAAAACGTATGGGTACCAAGTGTTACAAAGAATTTTTGAAAAAAAACTCTGCTCCTTTTACAGTTTTTGTGGATAGGTCTCTTGAGAAAAACAGAAACGTTTTTCAATACAGAAAACAATTATTATTATTATTGGTTACAAAATATTATGAGAATAAAAAAGGCTTGTCAAAAGAAAAACCAAAATCAAATCAGTCTATTGATTTCATGGCACCAATGCCTACTTTCTTTTAAGCATTAACACCCCAAAACTATTTGGTGTAGGAAATTACCTTTTTAAAAAAAAAAGGGGGCTACAAAAGCAGTATCTAGTATATAATATATATATATATATATATATATATATATATATATATATATATATATATATATATACACACACACACAGTAAAACCTTGGTTTGAGAGTAACTTCATTTGAGAGTGTTTTGCAAGACAAGCAACATTTTTTAATAAAATTTGACTTGATATACAAGTAGCGTCATGTCACAACTGAGTATAAAAGAGAAGAGAGGCGCCTCTAAGTGTAGCAATATGGTTACATTTAATGAAGGTACAACATTTAGCAAGTCACATGGTTGATGATTAAAACCGGCACATCCAAGTATGCAGGCATCCGGGGTAAAGCCGTCCACATAGACCATGCTCCTCCTCGCCATCAACGCCGTCCCTTCCACGCTGTGCTCCGCGAGCGCATTAAGCCTCGCTTTCAGATCGCTCTACTGCAGGGTAGTCTTCCCGGTCACGATTGCAGACTGACAGCAGTGAGAGCCGGCAGTGTGGGGGATGGTTTAGGTGGACAGCTTTACCCCAGATGCCTGCATACTTAGATGTACCTGTTTTAATCATCAACAATGTGAGTTGCTAAATGTTGAACCTTCATTATATGTAACCATATTGCTACACTTAGAGGCGTCTCTCTTGTTTAAATTCTGTAGCTCCTGCTGGATTTTGCTTCTAATCCCCTTGTGGAGGCTTCCATTTGTAGATGGACATTGCATGGTTACACAACCTATCACATTGCTAGAATCTTTTTATATGAACTATAAACTGAAGGACTTATAAATAAATGGTTGTGGAACGAATCATCTGAGTTTCCATTAGTTCTTATGGGGGAATTCACTTTGAAATGCAAGTGCTTTAATGAATTATGCTTACAATTCACGGTTTTACTATATATAGATATATCTATCTATATATATGTATATATCTATACATATATATATAGATAGATATATCTATATATATAGATCTCTCTCTTTCTCTCTATATATATATATCTATATATATATATATAGAGAGAGAGAGAGAGAGAAAGAGCGATATATAGATGTATATCTATATATCTCTCTATATATAAAAAAAATTTCCTATTTTTTTTTTTTTTAATGGTCTGGTCATAAAACAGAGCCAGAAAATCAATATTTAAACAGCGTAAGTATATGTTACCTACCTAGATTCCTGTAGCTGCAGCTGCCGCTCTTTAGTATTCTCTTCATAACAGCCAGTAGGTGGTGATACATTAACTTCTTGCTGAGTACAAAAGTGATAGAACACATTCCCAAGCACTCCCTCAGCCATGCATGTTCAAGGGAGGGAGATGGCCACTGGATGGTGCAGGCTTTAACTGACTATCAGTTGCTTGCTTACATTCCCAGACCTGCTTTTGCACAAAAAAAAAAAAAGTAATCAAGCAACTGTTCAGTACAGTACAGGTAAAGTTTGCGCCATCCAGTGACCTGTAGAGAGGAACATACTCATCCAAAGGGTTGCTAGGGACATGTTCTTTCACTCAGGCTCATTACTCATCATCAATTACACTCTCTGCTCCCAGTGCATCTAAAAAAGTGACTACTAGGGGAGGATATTGAGATAGCAGAAGACATTGTAGACACAGGTATAAAGGAAGAAAAAGGGGAGGGGAGGACACCTTAAAGTCATCCAGCAATAGGTTCTGGGGTGACAGATGGGGGGAAGGGATTTCCCTCCCACTGAGGTAATTAATCAAACTAATATATCTCTAATGTCACCCATATCATTGATCAATTAACTCAATGGTGTGTAGCTAACTAGCTATCAAGTAGTTGTTCAATGGACCATAAGGGCATATGTAAGAAGAGAAAGGAAGGGGTCAAGAGGAGGCCCCCTAAAAAAGATGGTCCGCTCAAGAACAACCAATTGAACCTAAAAAACTTTATTGTGTCATAATACTGAGTAGAAACATAATCCACTAACCATGTGTATTTTAAAAAATAGGGCAAAAAAAGTGCTGGTGGCCACCTCAGACATTACACATACATCATGCATTCATGCACTCACACTCATCAGTTAAAGTCACTAGAGACCCGGGTCTATACAATTTCCATGGAATTCCAGAGCCAGATTGGCTACATAAGTAGGTAGACTTTGGTCCTTCTTAGATAAAGTGCAAGTGCTAATGAACAACAAAGATCCCTTCGGATGTGAGCCAATAACTAGTTAGACATATGTATGTGTCATTCGACCGGAACCAAAGAGGTAAAAGCGTCCTGGTTGTATGGTGAACAATTTCAACTCAAGCAAACTCACATAGAGGGCATTGAAGGTAGACGGAAAATGGCCATTAGTAAAGTGCCTCATATATGTAAGGGTACATTTTAGCTCACCGTCTGGCGTCTTCAGTGAAGGAAAAGTAGAGCCCAAAAGAGTTTCTGATGGCCGCGTTCGTGTGGGTTGAAGACACGTTCATGCGGCATATTGGCTTGTTGTGGACATGAGCGGTTACTTCCGGGTATCCTCCGGCAGAAGGTAAGGTGAATCACAAGGTTCAAACTTATTAGTGTTTCATATCCAGTGGTATATACAATCCGGAGAGACGCTCAGCGTCCGTGTTCACCGCGGAGGCTTCACCTGATGTCCAAGATCTTGATTGATCCGATCAAGGTCGTCTAAGATGTTCACATCCAATTTAAGGATATCGTTGTTGAGGTGTGAGGGTCTGTGTGCCACCTGCACATGGGTCAGATGCTGAGCGCTTTCGCTTGTTTCCAAGCTTCTTCAGAGCTAGTGTGGTATCGATAGCTGAATGTTTAAATAGCCTGATGGCTAATGTTCAATTTCCTGTCTTCATAGTTAGCACCTGGATACCATAGCCTGACCATAATTACAATCACCAAAAATGTGCCAATCACACCCATACATACATCCATTCAGACAAAACCGTTGATGGTAGTGGATACATAGAAATTCAATCTGATTGACTTGTATATGTGGTCAGATTTGAATATTGCATCTCTTACCATCATGAAATAGCAGAAAAAAGCTTGTCAAGCAACTGCTCTCAATACATAGAAAACAATTGGGGAGTGCTGCATTTCCAACCAAGTCAGTGCATATATAGCCATATATTAAATAATAATGAGATGGTAACGATAATGATATATAAAGGCGAGAGGGAACAGTCTATTGTTTCAATTAAATTAAATTACATCTCATACAGCATATATCATTATCCTGACAAAAAGCAGAAATGTCCCAGTAATTAATCAAAAACTGCATGGTAGACACACACGGGATAAAAATAATGAATATAAATACATGCAACTAACCATCACTTTAGCCAGATTAAATAGCAGCTCACATCCCATGTATTGTCATCCACATATGGGATAGAGACATTGTTGCCAGTGAAATTGCCAGTGAAGTCACATGAGACAACTTAATACAAGGTGATTCCGGATAATCCGGATGTACAGTTACATATGGACATTACAATAGCACTGCCCCCGCATGGAACAACAAAAGGGTATGTTGTACAAGTTATGGTTTTAAATATGGAGATTCCATAGTCAGGGGGCAGTGCAGCTTCAATTTAATCGGTTGGTTTATAGCCAGATGATTGAAGCAAGCTGGAATGGGGTAAAATCATAGGTTGCTACTTCGCATAAGTTACGTCTCACATATCAGTTACTGACATCCGTGTAGAGGGCAAAGATATAGTCGTAGATAAGATTACATACAATCAGTTTTCTTTAGAGATTGCCCATTACAGTCAGGAGAAGATGTGGATCCCCAGTCAGAGCCGATCAAATTTCGGGTGAGGACATTTGAGTTGTTAATAATTAAGTCATTGTTCCAAAAATGGAGATAAGTTAAATTCATTATTCAATCCGGAGGGCTGCATACTGTTTAAATAGAAGATCCACATCTTCTCCTTCTGACATAAGATCTTGTCAAAATCTCCACGTCTATGGGGTAAGTTAAGCTTGTATATACCCTTGACCCTGAGGCCATCAGGTTTACCCTCATGTTTTTCAAGAAAGTGCAATGACAATGGCCGGTCATCATCCTTATTGATAATACTTTGGATGTGTTCGCCAGTTCTGATTTTTAGCTCTCTTTTGGTCTTGCCAACATAGATAAGGCCACACGGGCAAGTCAACATATAGACTACCCGTGTGGTTGTACAGTTAATAAAGCTGTTAATTCTAAATTGTCTTTTATTGTCAGAACTGGCGAACACATCGGTCCTATCCACATACCTACATATATGGCATCTACCGCAACTGTACATACCCCTAAGGGGTGGGAGGTCAGTAAGCCAGCTGCGTTTTTTAGGGCGGGTATACTCTGAATGTACCAAGCGGTCCCTTAGATTTGTTGCTCTGCGAGCAGTAAGCAGAGGTTTTTTGCTGACAAGTTTTCCCAAAATGGGGGCCTCAGACAAAATGTGCCAGTGTCGGCCCAGGATTTCTTTGATTTGGTCCCACTGGGTACCAAATTTGGTAATGATTCTGAGGTGAGGGTGACTTGAGGTTTTTTCTTTTTCTTTAGTAGAGTTCACCAACAAAGACGATCTATTTGTCTGCAGTGCTCTTTTCCTAGCACGTCTGATGTCCGTATGCGAGTAACCCCTATCACGAAACCTCCCGTGTAGGTCATACATTTCCCTGTGGAAATCCCCCTCCTCTGAGCAATTCCTTCTTGCGCGGAGGAACTGTCCCACGGGGATGCCCCGTTTCAGAGATGTGGGATGGTGGCTAGACGCTAGCAGCAAAGTATTTGCCGCTGTGTCTTTTCGAAAGGTTTTTGTATGTAACTTATCATCCTTGACAAACACCGTGAGGTCCAGAAATGACAATTCATTGGTGTCATACGTATATGTTAACCTAATATTACGATCATTGTCATTAAGTTCATCAATGAATTGTGTCAATTCAGATGGCAGGCCGTCCCAGATCATGATCACATCATCGATGTACCTCAGCCACAGACGACAGTGGCTGAGGTACATCGATGAGGGGTACACACACTCAGATTCCCAAAAGCCAAGGTGCAGGCATGCATATGATGGGGCCCATGGGGCACCCATCGATGTGCCCCTAATTTGTTTGTAGTATATCCCAAGGAATTGGAAATAGTTGTTTTCTAACATAAATTGCAATAGTTCAATGATGAATTCATTTTGCCCTGCTAATGACGGAAATTTATTATCCAAAAAGAATTGTGTCGCTGCTAGCCCCCATCTGTGCGGAATTGACGTGTATAACGACTCCACGTCAATTCCGACCAGTAACATACCCTTGGGTATCGATATGTCTTCCAAGTGCCCCAAAACATCCCGTGTATCCTGAACATATGATGGTAGTTCATGTACAAGTTCTTTAATCAATGAGTCCACATACTTCCCGACCCTCTCGAGGGGACCCTTCACAGCTGATACAATTGGTCTCCCCGGGGGGTCAGTAATGGACTTATGTAGTTTGGGAATGGTGTATAGGGTAGGGATGTTGAAATCACTGACTCTGAGGTATTCGAGTTCCCTTTTGATAATTAAACCTGCCTCAAGGGCTAGTTCAAGTTTAAAGTTTAAATCTGATACCATTTGGGGAAAAGGGTTCTGGTGTAGACGTAAATATGTGGATCCATCACGGAGAAGGCGCATGGTTTGCTCCTCATATAGGGTATGTGACATAAGGACCGTGTTACCTCCCTTATCGCTTGCTTTAATAACAATATCTTTTGCGTTCTCTAATTCCCGTAGGGCCCTTCTCTCTTCCCGACTAAGATTGTCATATCCTTTATATTCCCAATTGACCCCCATAAGGTCCCTATAAAGGAGCACTGGAACGATTCTTATGCCCCATACACACGAGCGGAAATTCCGCCAGCAAAAGTCCGATGAGAGCTTTTGGTCTGAAATTCCGACCGTGTGTATGCTCCATCGGACTTTTGCTGGCGGATTTTCCGCCAGCAAAAGATTGAGAGCAGGTTCTCTATTTTTCCGTCGGAAAAAACTTCCTTCGGAAATTCCGTTCGTCTGTATGCAATTTCCGACGCGCAAAAAAACACACATGCTCAGAATCATCGCTTCGTATAGAACTTCCCTTTTCTAGTGCCGTCGTAGTGTTGTACGTCACCGCGTTCTTGACGGTCGAAAGTTCAGAGAACTTTTGTGTGACCGTGTGTATGCAAGCCAAGCTTGAGCGGAATTCCGTCGGAAAAACCATCCAAGGTTTTTCCGACGAAAATTCAGATCGTGTGTACAGGGCATTAGGCATTTATGGGGATCGTGTGTACAGGGCATTTATGGGGACTAAGTGGACACAGAATTTTAAAGAAAAAGAATGAAAAAATAGAGAATTGAAACTTAAAGCATAATTGTACATTTTTTTGTTTGATTTTATTTATGCTTTTAAAGTGATACTAAACACATACTGTTCACAGTATCCCTTCTCTTACTGTATGTGGATGATGGCACTGTAATTATTTTAATTAAAAACCTTTTTGCCAATTGATATACAGCTGTCACATGACCCAGATCTTTCCCAGCCTGTCTGCAGGGAAATATAAGCAGGAGGAGCTTCTAGTCCTCTGCTGCTGGTCACATTAAAAAAAAAAACAGGCATTGGAATACTGAGTAAAATAAATAAAAAATAACAATAAATTGTTTTAAATTGTCATAAAAAATATATATTTTTTAAATTAAATCTTTATTATTTTTGGCAAAAACATGGTGTGGATTTTTGCCAATTACAGGGTGTGTCAGACCCCTCCAGCCTGTGTCTATTGTGTGTATGTGCGTAGAATAAGTGGGGGGTAAAGGCTCCATCAATCAATATACAATATCCCACCAACAATGTGTTTAGTGGACATGGAGGAGGAGGGAGGGTGTGGGCTGTCATTTACCACTGTGTATACGCCCACATGTATGACTCTATAGTCACATGGGCTTTAAAGTTACTACAATGACACGTATCTTTATATTTCCAAATTCAACTTTAAAAATTTTACATGTATACTGTAGTATATCCTAATTACCTTGCTACTTTATACAGACTTGTGGAGTCTCCCTCTAGTGGTGATAAGTATTTCACTGCAATCGCTCAAAATTCCAGATTAACACCTGCTGAGTTAAAACCGAAGGCCTTACAGACTTGCAATAGGAGAGTGGAAAAGTAGGTAATGGCCACAGTACAGCACCACAAAGCAAGAAGTAGTTTTGGAAATACGGTTGTCCCCTTTATATATATTTATATTTAATTACTTTTTTTTTAATTGTACGTGAGGTTTTTAAAACATTAATAGATGGGGATTAAAGCAGAACTAAAGCCAAAACTTTCTTCTTTTTTTACTTTTGGAAAGTGATGTGGTATTAGAATATTTGCCAGGTTTTACTGCTGTCTGTGTACTAGCTAGGGAGATTCACCTTCTGTCTTGGTGACCACGTCAGAGTGAAGGTGATAGAAAATCCCAAACATTAAGCCCCGGTTCACACAGGGGCGGCACAACTTGCAGGTCACCTCACCGAGGCGACCTGCACACGACTGCTACGGCGACTTGCAAAACGACTTCTGTATAGAAGTCTATGCAAGTCACCTCAAGTCGCCCCAAAAGAAGTACAGGAACCTTTTTCTAAGTCGGAGCGACTTGCGTCGCTCCGATTAGAACGGTTCCATTGTACAGAACGGGAGGCGACTTGTCAGGTGACTAGGTCGCCTGACAAGTTGCCCCCGTGTGAACCGGCACTAAGAGCTGTCACCAAAACCGGAATAGAGGGGAAATCTTCCAATGGAACACTACACTAGGTCTAGTGACCCTGGTGGCAACAAGGGTTTTCCCTCACTTTGGAGGGATTTCCTCTCACTTCCTGTTATGGCCTCATGCACACTGAAGGTTTTTAACGCTGCTGTTATGGGCTTTTGGCGGTGTTTTGTTTTTTTTTCTACCTCTAAACACCCCTGGATAGTAAATTGCAAAAAAAATCATAATTTTGGTTTTGAGTTTAGATACGCTTTAACGTTTTTTGCTGTGTGTACTCTTACAGGCCATTACATTTTTTTAAAGCAGAATTCCAGGTAAAATTAATTTAAAAAAAATCCTGAACAGCTTCCACTGCCTGTTTCAGTAGATGACACTACTCCGACTGCTTGAATGACAATCAGCTGTATTAAAACCAATTCCTGTGAGCCCAGGCTGTCATGGACACACCCAAAAAGAGAAGGAGGGCGCACCGACCTTGTGCATTACCAAAGATAAACTTTATTTTTAAAAATTTAACAAGAATTATACTCTTGTGATGCCATCTGGTTCCTCCACATATCTGGTCCAGGTTGTAGGCGTCTAGAGATACTGCTCGTAATTGCTGGACTATTGATAAGCCTTGTTTTAAAGCTCGTTTGTGAGTATAATTCTTGTTATATTTTATAAATAAATTTTATCTTTGGTAATGCACAAGGTCGGTGCGCCCTCCTTCTCTTTTTGTATGTTTCAGTTCTAAGGATAGTAATAAGGAGAGCCGGCAAAACTGTAATCCTTGAAGTGACGTTTATTGGTACATCAGAGTGACAATAAAACAATAAAGCTGACGCGTTTTGGCAATAGCCTTAGTCGTAGCTACCGGTTCTAAGGATACCCATTGTTCTGAGGAGGGCAGCAAGACCTGCGACATTCCACATACTTTTTTAAAAAAGGTTGGCTACACCACCTACTCATTTGACCAAGCTCCCGAGCGCAGGACATTGTATTGTGTTGTCATGGACCCCCTGGAGATCAGTCATCGCACCAACTTGGGCTCACCGTACTGCAGTCAAGAACATCATTCAAATCTCATTACATTGATGGTACGCATAACGCGATGCAGCAGTTATACACCCCAACCCCACTGCAGCAGATAGAGAAGGTCCATGATGTCCCTGGACTGGCCAGAAAACACTTGCAATGAAAGTATGTATTTTCATTTGAGAAATTGTGTAAAAAAATATGTTAATGGAGGAAAGCTTCGGGGATGAGGGAGAGGACAACGATCTTCATCCTCTCCTAATCGATGATAGATTACAAATACCAGTCAACCATGGATCTGACAAGCAGGACAGCAAGCTGCACAAACCGAATGCCGACATGAAAATCAGGCTAGCTACACACAGACTAGTTTTTCTGAATACTTAATGAAAACTCAATAAACCCAACAACTATCACAACATTCTATGCATAAGAACGGTTGCTGATGACAGAGAATGTGAGAGATCATTGAACCTCAGGGAAGATTATTCTCCACGGACAGTTGTTTCTGAGAGAGGAATCTTTGAAATTGTACAAGTGATCATTTCAAGAAAAATTTCAGGAAAACATAAAATGCAGATAGTTATAAAAATGATATAAAAAGACTCTTTACTGTACATTGCAATTATAATAAAAAATAAATAAATATGCTAAAGCTAGCCACACATGTAACAAAAGACAATCAGTCGACTGTAGATGTGATTATTTCAAAAGATCTGTTGATCAGAAACGACTGATCAATTTGGTCAAATTTGATTGAATTTTTCACTAGTACTGATAAGCTGGCCATAGACGGATCGAAATTCCATCTATGGGCAGGCTGGTCGGACTGAAGTCGATCAATTGATTGACTTCAGTACAACCAGCCTGTCCATTTTTTTTTTTGTACGATCACCATTGGCAGCTATAGCTGCTAGCAGTGATTGTTGTATTCTGACAGCAGGGAAACCTATCGCTGTCAGAATACAATAACACAGCAAAAGGGATTCCCCCATCAACAAGGCTAGTGTTGATAGGGGAATCGAGCAATTTTCTTTCCTTTAACCCGTGGTTGAAGGAAAGAAAGGTGTATGCGAAAAGGAGGAAGGCTGGTGCCATGAAAGTTGGCTAAAACATGATTTTATTAATTCAGATGAACAACAGTCAAAAAATCAACACGTTTCGCTCATCAGGCCTTAATCATGGCTAACAAATAAATGACACAAAAGCGGAGTTCTGGCCACATTTTTTTTTATTGATCCTAGCATAATTTATTATTAAATAAAAAAACGATTATACATTGTTAATAATGGATATTGCTAAGATATAATTTTAACACTCACAAGTTTGTCCCTCCTGGTGTGGCCGTTGCCATCATGATTGTGGGCATGTGAGGCCCAATCAATAACTCTTCCGCGGTAAGCTTAGGAGCGCCGTAGCGCTGATTGTTTCTAAAGTTGCCATAACAACGGGCGGCGATGGAGGAAGGTCCCGCCATGTTGCTATGGCAACATAAACACATCTCGGCGCTGTGATCCGCCCTAAATCGCGCCATTTCCTGTCAGGAAATAACGTGATTTTTGATCTTACATCAAATGACACATCAGTTCCCAGGAGCACAGGTGAGGGAAGAAGTGACCAAGAGCTCCGCGGACCAGGAAGTGGCAGATTAAGAGGACTACATAGTAACAGGGCGATTCTGTTATGTATAAAAAAAAAATTCCTCCAAATGTTTTTTTATAGGTTTATAGGAGTCTGATTATGAAAAAAAAAAATTCAGGGTGTAAATCCGCTTTAAATAGTGTAGACTGAATCACATCCCCAAGGGTCACATGACCCACAAAAGGGGTAGGTAACAAATATCAAAAACATAGAAGAAAGACCCTATAAGCATACATTTATACATAAATATAAAGACATATATCACAAAGTTAAAAAATAAAAGATAAAAAAGGAAACTGCTTAACAGTATTAAGCAAGAAGACTGGAAACCATTGATCCAAGAAAGTTGTATAATCTTTGACCAGCCAAAAATTCATTTTAGAAGAAAAATACTCTTTTATTAATCCCATTGCCCATTTACTGCTACTGTTTAAAAGATTTGATTTCAGCGACAAAACAATCATTATATTGCTTTTTTATGGTTAAAGTAAAATGTACACCCTAACTGGATGACATAAGGTTTCTTGAAGCACACTAAGGGCATGATTTATTAACCACTTGCCCTCCAGAAGATTTACCCCGCTTCATGATCAGGTCATTTTTTGCGATACGGCACTGCGTTACTTTAACTGACATTTGCGCAGTCGTGCCAGTCGTGATAAAAAAAATAAAAGTAAAGTGACAGTGTAAAAATAAAAAAAGCAATAAAATAAATATTAAACGCATATGTAGGTCACACCCACATGCGAACAGTGTTTGCACCTCACATGTGAGGTATCGCCGCAAATGTTAGAGCGAGAGCAATAATTCTAGCACTAGATCTCCTCTGTAACTCTAAACTGGTAACCTGTAAACATTTTTAAAGCGTCACCTATGGAGATTTTTAAGTACTGTAGTTTGGCACCAGTCTATGAGTGTGGGCAATTTTAAAGTGTGAATTGTTAGGTATCTATTTACTCAGTGTAACTTGATCTTTCATATTTAAATACAAATAAAATAAATAAATTGGAGTATTTATTGTGTTTTTTTTTTTACAAATTAATTTAAGTGTATTATTTCCCAAAAAATTGCGTTTGAAAACTCTTTGCGCAGATACCGTGTGACAAAAAATTGCAACTACTGCCATTTTATTCTCTAAAAACCACAAATGCTGGCGCTCAGAACACTGGTGTGATGACTCACAATTGATATAATTAAATAGTAAGAAAAGTTAATAAGAAAGTCCACATATAATTAAAATCAGAAATGTCCAATAAATGGTGAAGGGTGCTGGGTGGTGAATCCGGAGGGATGGATCAGGATGATACGAATCACTATCACAAAGTCAACACGAAATCCACATAGAAAAGCAAAAACAATAAAGCGCCTCTGAGTGAAGTGTTTTAATCGGTAAAGCAAAAAGCAGTGAACACTTACATTTCAATAATTACAGAAATACTCATCAGGAAGGGCAATACGTGTTCCCTCGCCAGTGCCGACATCACACAAGACGTTCGTTACCTCTCCCCTACAGGACACAGTCGGCTTCCCCTCCGGCTCCTTGTGGCTCACGGAGCCGGGACTTGGTACCTTCTGGAAACATGCCTCTGACACCAACCACATCCTTAGGATATTGCCCTTTCCGACGAGTATTTCTGTACTTTTTGAAATGTAAGTGTTCACTGCTTTTTGCTTTACCGATTAAAATACTTCACTCAGAGGCATTTTTCTGTTTTTGCTATTTTATTCTCTAGGGCCTCTGCTAAAAAATATATAACATTTGGGGGTTCTTATGCCGCATACACACAACCGGACTTTCCATCTTGACGGTCTTTCTGGCGGAGTTCCGCTGAAACGGACTTGCCTACACACGATCACACCAAAGTCCATTTGTTTAGAACGCAATGACGTACAACGAGACTAGAAAAAGGAAGTTCAATAGCCAGTAGCCAATAGCTGCCCTTGCATCGTTTTTGGTCTGTCGGACTAGCATACAGACGAGCGGTTTTCCCGATAGGAGTCCGTCGGAAAGATTTGAAACATGTTCTATTTCTAGGTCCGTCCGAATTTTAGAAAGAAAAAGTCTGATGAAGCCCACACACGATTGGAATGTCCGACAAAATGATTCCTTTTGACCTTTGCTGCCGGAAAGGCCGGTCGTGTGTACGCGGCATTAGTAATCTTATTGCAAAAAACGCCTGATTTTTAATTGTAAACAAAAAGTGTCAGAATAGGCCTGGTCCTTTAAAGGAGAAGTACTGCCAAAACTTATTTGGCTGTACTTCTCCTGTGGATCACAGTAGAGTAGTTCCTTCTGCACTCCTGTGAACCGTTCTCAGCAGACAGTGGGCTGAAGTTCGCTGTCTGCTGATGTCCCAGAGGCTCGGGCAAGATGGCGACAATGGAGTCGGGATCCGCCCACATGCCTGGACCAGCACCCAGCCCAGCCTCTCAGCGCCTAAGGCCTCTTTCACATGAACGATCCGTTCAGGTCCGCCTGTCAGTTTTTTAGGCGCACCTGAACGGACCCTCCATAGGCCTCTATGGAGCGTCGGATGTCAGCGGTGACATGTCCGCTGACATCCGACCCGCTCCGAATCCGAAAAAGTGTAACGGAGGAAAAACCTACTTTTCCATCCGTTTTCGGATCAGAACGGTTGACGACGGACTCTACGGTCCGTCATCATCCGATCCCCCATAGGGGAGAGCGGCGCTCTGACAGGTCCGTCACTGCACAGTGTGCAGCAATGGACCTGTCATCTGCCTGCTCAGCGGGGATCCACGGAGCGGTCCCCGCTGAGCAAGTGGATGTTCACGGGGCGGATCATCACGGATCCGACCCGTGTGAAAGGACCCTAATGCCCCGTACACACGGTCAGATTTTCCGACGGAAAATATGTGATAGGACCTTGTTGTCGGAAATTCCGACCGTGTGTAGGCTCCATCACACATTTTCCATCGGATTTTCCGACCCACAAAGTTTGAGAGCAGGATATCAAATTTTCCGACAACAAAATCCTTTGTCGGAAATTCCGATCGTGTGTACACAAATCCGACGCACAAAGTGCCACACATGCTCAGAATAAATAAAGAGATGAAAGCTATTGGCCACTGCCCTGTTTATAGTCCCGACGTACGTGTTTTACGTCACCGCGTTCAGAATGATCGGATTTTCCGACAACTTTGTGTGACCGTGTGTATGCAAGACCAGTTTGAGCCAACATCCGTCGGAAAAAATCCTAGGATTTTGTTGTCGGAATGTCCGATCAATGTCCGACCGTGTGTACGGGGCATAAGAGCTTGAGTCGGCAGCTCCTGCCCCCTCCACAGCTTAGAGCTCCAGTGAGCGAGGGGGGGCAGAGAGTGGTGACTGATAGCCACCAGCTCTCTGCTGACGGAGCCCTGAGACCTGAGCGATCTGCAGTGTTAGATCACTCAGTTCTCAGTGTTAGAGCCAACAGGGGACGGATGCAGTATCAGACCGATGCTGCATCCACCTAGGTAAGTAGGATTGTGAAAAAAAACAAAAAAAACCCATTTAAGTGGTGTTTGTCTTGTTTAAAACCCTACAAGTCGTTGTAACAATTTTAAAATAAAAATGACTTTTCTTCACCAACAATCATTTGGATAAAACATTTCTGCTGAACTCATACTACCCCATTTGCAGTCAGTTTACAGGCACTAGGCGGGTATGCTGTGTGCTAAGTGGATTTCAAAGCAATTTTCTGATGTTTGCACTGAACATTTAACGCCCTCTGATTGGAATGATCCCATTCACCTAGGTAAAAATACTTCCCATTGTGAACCAGTTTAAAAAAAATAACTACAGGGCACTGTATCCATACCTTGTGTAAGCAGAAGTTCATTTAAAGTTTGCTCTTGATACTGATGGAATAAAGAAAGCCAGTAAGAGACTTCATTTCTCTTATCTTCCTCTCTCTTCACTTTGTAGAAAGGTATATTTACAGGGTTTGAGTCTAAATAACAGAACCTCCTGCAAGGTGGAAAAGTGTTCCCGAGCAATTTTTCTATCTCACGTAGCTGTGTATTCAATTTTCAGCTAACAATTCTTTGTGTACTGGAGTGGGGTGCGTTGTGTTGATGTGAGTGCTCCACTTATGTAGTAAACTAAAACCATCGATTTGACAATTGAAAAAAAAAAAAAAAAATGTTTAGTTAAACCATTACCCGCAAATGTATATCGCATCTAAATTTATCGAACCAAACGGGTCAACAGGCCCATTGTGACACAAGCGTTTGTGTAACCAAAAAATCAATTTTGCTCCTTTCAGCTGCAGCATGCCATTTACTGCTTCATACACAGCGCAAATGCTAAAAATATAGGCAATCAATATTTATTATATCGAAAAGAAATTAGAGTGACAAGGCATTTCTGACACAGTTGAAGTATAAGGCCGTTAAAAAATGCATTACAAATACATGGGATGCTATTGAGATGTACTGCATTCTTTAGAACTTTCTGTGTATGGCGAAGGCCATGTCACCAACTTTAACCGCTTCACCCCCGGAAGGATTTTACCCCCTTCCTGACCAGAGCACTGTTTGCGATTCGGCACTGCAGCGCTTTAACTGACAATTGCGCGGTCCTGCGACGTCGCATCCAAACAAAATCCACGTCCTTTTTTTACCCACACATAGAGCTTTCTTTTGGTGGTATTTGATCACCTCTGCAATTTTTATTCTTTGCGCTATAAACAAAAAAAAGAGCGACAATTTTGAAAAATAAAATTGTTTACTTTTTGCTATAAATAAATATCCCTCAAAAATATATATAAAAAAAAAATTTCCTCAGTTTAGGCCGATATGTATTCTTCCACATATTTTTGGTAAAAAAAAAATCGCAATAAGCGTATATTGATTGTTTTGCGTAAAAGTTATAGCGTCTACAAAATAGGGGATAGTTTTATGGCATTTTTATTATTAATTTTTGTTTTATTAGTAATGGTGGCGATCTGCAATTTTTATCGTGACTGCGACATTATGGCGGACACGTCGGACACTTTTGACACTATTTTGGGATCATTGTCATTTATACAGCGATCAGTGCTATAAAAATGCATTGATTACTGTGTAAATGACACTGGCAGGGAGGGGGTTACCACTAGGGGGCGATGAAGGGGTTAAGTGTGTCCTAGGGAGTGATTCTAACTGTGGGGAGGATGCGCTACTACTCCCATGACAGCGATCACTGCTCCCAATGACAGGGAACAGTGATCTCTGTCTTGTCACAAGGCAGAACGGGGAAATGCCTTGTTCACATTGACACTTCCCGTTCTGCGGCCCTGTGACACGATTGCCGGGAGACCGGCGGACATCGAGTCCACTGGTCCCGCGGGCACGGTCACGCTGTACGCGGCGTGCGCCCGCTAACCCCGCCAATTAAAGGAGACGTACAGGTACGCCCATTTGCCCACCGCTGCCATTGTGCCGACGTATATCGGTGTGCAGTGGTTGGCAAGTGGTTAAAAAACTGTAGGTAAAAGCACAGAAACATCAAGTATTTTAAACGTTTACTTGCAGTATTTTCCCCATTCTATAAATAATTAGTTTATTCACTTGCAATATGGCTATGAATTTGCTGGCAAATTGGACTAATGCAAGAAGAGTCAATTCCCTAGCACAGCCCCCTCCCTTCTTTTATATTATTGCCCTCTCCTCTGCCGGGAGTGTCAAATTACTGTCTGTGCTGGCCCAGCTCTCCACCCCCCTGCTCCTTACATAACCTTTTATGTAGCTGCTGAGGGAGGAGCGAAGGTGAATACTAAAGTATGTCACATAAGTGACAGCTCTGAGTCTACTGGGGCTGCTGACATAGCATCAAAATGGTGGTGCCCAACAGCATTCTCAGAGCTTTTGGATGTCTACACAAAGGAGTTTTATCTGTAATAAAAAAAAAAACATGCATAAAATGTGTATTGACACTAGAACGGAGAGTTTCCAGAGCGCTTTACCCCTCCAGCAGCTGTCAATTCCTGACTCCGGTAGGGGGTAGTGTGGTGCGTAATTCAACACGTCACACAGATCCCTTTTTTTTTGGACCAACTTTATTTGAAGTGTACAAAAGTCCACTTTATTCATGGCGCTGTACAGTGCCATGCGATTCTGTACAGTGTGCTGTGACAAAGGGGATATGGGAATTGAGCAGTTTATCAAAAGACAACTGGGTAGGTCTGACACCACCCAATCAATAAAAATTCAAGTGCAGCAAGACTTTCTTTGGTGAATCAATAGGTACAGGGTCTTTAAAGGGGTTAAAACATGGAGAGATGTGCACTTATTGTAGAGATCTACTGCAGATGTTTTTCTTTTTTGCTCATTCACATTTATTTTACCTTAAAGCCCAACTCCAGACAACAAACAATTATCCTTTGCAGTGGGGCTATTGATCTGACAGAAATTCAGTGAGTGCCTAACCTCCTCTGTACCTTGCTGGACCGAAATCCAAATGCGTGTTTAGGTGATTATAAGGTCTTGGGGGTTTTTTTGTAAATAATAAACATGTTATACTTACCTGCTCTGTGCAGTGGTTTTGCACAAAGCAGCCCGGATCCTCCTCTTCACAGGTCCCCCACCGACGCTCCTGGTTCCTCCCTTCTGCTGGGTGCACCCACAGCAAGCAGCAAGCAGCTTGCAATACGGGCACCCAAGCAGGCATGCTCCCGAGCTATTGCTCTGTGTGTCCATTCTCACATGAAGTTGCGACATGGCCCTACCCCCTCCTGATTGGCTCACTGGCTGTGATTGACAGCAGTGGGAGCCAGTGGCTCCCGCTGTGTCAGAAACCATGAATCAGACTGAGACAGAAGTACAGTTAAATCACACTTGTTTAATAATAATAAAAAAAGGTAAACGTAGTCAAAACATAGCCAGAGTTCAGGAACCAGAACAGATAGTCAGACAAGCCAAAACATCAGGGAGCCAGAGATGAGCGTAGTAGAACAGCAAGCAGGATCTGGAGCCAGAAGGAATGTCAGCCTAGCAAGTCTTTAATAGGAACACAGGAGAGCGTCTCTAGAGATGTGACCAAAGTGAAGGCAGAGATCATCTGGACTGAACGGCTTAAAGCGGGAGTCCGGTGACCAATCTTTTTTTTTTTTTTTTTTTTTTTTTTTAGGTCATTGGGATACTTTGCTAATCCCAAAATAATACTCACAGTTTGGGTGTAATATTTCCGCCTCTGTCTGTTTTCGTACTGAAGAATAACTTAAAAAATGTGATGCTGGCTTTTTCCATCTTGCTTGTGGGCATGTGAAGCCCACAAGCATTGATTTCCTGGATGCGGTGAATGCTGTTCATTCACAGCTTGTTCACGCGCATGATCATTGTTTCCGCACTGAATCTTGGGAAGCCTGACACTAAGCTCCCAGGAGACAGTGCGGCGCCGGGGAAAGGCAATAAACACGCCTACTCCCATGGGAGGAGAGACAGGAAGTGCCACAATAAAGTACAATATAAAGGTAATTACAGCGATAAAAAAATTTTTCGTGCGGCATTTGAACATCTATGCAATTAACTGAAGAGGGTAAGGTTAAGTTAAAAATTTGAGTGGAACCCCGCTTTAAGTAGGCAGGACTGACGAGCAGGATATCATCAACAGGCGAGTCACTGTGGAGAGATAGGAGCTGGCAATTAGTCAACAGCTGAGCGGCCAGCTTTGAGAAGGAAGGGCTGAGCCCAGCCCTGACACGCTGTTGCCAAAAGCCAATCAAGAGTGCGAGTCCACAGAGAGGCAAGGTTCTTGTGGACTTTGCTGGATTGAGAGGGGGCTCAGGTAAGTATGGGGGGGGGGCTGCTTCACACAGAAGGTAAAAAACCTTGTGCCTTTACAACCACTTTAACAAAATTCTGTGGACAACTCAGAACACCTCCTATTTATATTATATTGACGAGGAAAGCAGAATGTGTTCTGAAGTCTGGCAGGGGACACGTTGGCAGTGTGGACAACACTGCCTGGCATTTTAGTGCAGTAGTTGCACAGTGTTGTCAGGTCAAAAAGAAGATTTAGGAGCTCACCGGATTTCTGGCAGATCTTCAGGTATTTTTCTGTACTTGCAACAAGATGTGCCTTTTTAAACTTTTTTTATTTTTGCACAGACTCTTTAAATATACCAATCTCTAGCAGCAGTAATAATATAAAAAGCACTCAAGATGTCATTCTGGAACACAACATCACCGTGTGCAGAAGGAGATGGAACGCTTGAATTAAATGTTGTTGAGCTATGCAACCCGGTGGCATTAACCGTCTGCCAACGGCCCCAGGGGCATTACCTGCCGCTCATCTTCCTATACGTACATTTCAACTTACCAGTAAACCTGGGCTATTTTCAGGCACTAGTAGCATGAAAACCCTCCCATCATATTTGCGTTCATAATTGTATTTTTTATAGCAAGACTGTCTCAGTCCAATGTGTAGATTTTCCAATTAGTCTATGTTCAAACATCTGTTGCTAGACGGTTTTTTAACATTCGTTACTTCAGCAAAGCACAATTTGATTTTGGTGTCTGAAATAAAGCCAGACTCTGCAAAATAATAGCTCAATTATATTTTGTTTTGCTTTCATTAATTTTTTTTTCACTCTCAAGTGCGATAAAGTCCCTTTTAATCAAATATACGAATTTCTCAATTTTTTTTTTTTTTCCGAGATTGGTCAGCGTTTTTTTTTTTTACTATCGTGTGTTAAAAAAAAGACAGGGAGTGTGACGAACTAAATGGACTAAGCCTGAAATGTATTACTATAACTGAAATTATGAAAAAAAGTAGCAGACGATATTCTTATTCCATTTAGGCCCCTTTCACACTGGGGCGGTAGGGGGCGTCGGCGGTAAAACAGCGCTATTTTTAGCGCTGTTTTACCGCGGTATTCGGCCCCTAGCGGTGCGGTTTTAACCCCCCGCTGGCGGCCGAAAAAGGGTTAAAACCCCTCGTATAGCGCGGCTATAGCCGCGGTATTACCGCGGTATAGCCGCGCTGTCCCATTGATTTCAATGGGCAGGAGCGGTTTAGGAGCGGTGAATACACCGCTCCTTCACCGCTCCAAAGATGCGGCTTGCAGGAGATTTTTTCTTCTCCTGCCAGCGCACCGCTTCAGTGTGAAAGCCCTCGGGCTTTCACACTGAACAAACAGCGGAGGCTGTTTAGGGGCGGTTTGCAGGCGCTATTTTTAGCGCAATAACGCCTGCAAACCGCCCCAGTGTGAAAGGGGCCTTAGGGGAAGGATTTTTGAGAGTTCCCTGTGGAAGCAAAATGGACAGAATGCAGAGGGGCTCGGCGAGAGATTTTACAAAAATCATTGCTCGGGTGGAGATTAATGAACGACTGAAGTTCTACATCATTTTATCTTTTTATAGTCCTGTACCCACGCATGGTTTGCAACTGTTTTTTTTTAAATGCTCTAGGACTCAAATACAAGACTGCAGAAAACTTTGCATTTTTCTCCTTGTTTTTTTGCAGATCTGAATGCAGGTTTAAAGTTGGATCTAGTCAAAAGCACACAGCAGCGTAAAGATCAGTAAACTTGTGTTTATTTAATTATTTATTACAGATACTTCTATAGCACCGTCAATTTACGCAACGCTTTACATACTGTAAATATTGAATATTTACATCAGTTCCTGCCCTCAAGGTGCTTACAATCTAAGGTTTATAACTCACATACATGCATAAACATACTAGGGCCAATTTAGACATGAGCCAATTAACCTACCAGCATGTCTTTGAAGTGTGGGAGGAAACCAAAGTACCCAGAGGAAACCCACACAGGTACATAGAGAACATGCAAACTTCAGCCATGGTTGGGATTCAAACCGGTGACCCTAGTGTTGCTAGGCAGAAGTGTTAGAACCACTTAACCACGTCCAGATCATAAACATCAAAAAGAGAAAAATATGCGCCCACAGTCTCCATATGGACGTAAACGTTTGTGCTAAAATTTACATGGGTACAACCCAAATATACTTGATTGGGGTGCAAGAGCTGCCTGCATCCAAGCAACGAAGGACGCTAGGCATCTATAGCCACCTGTTACGTAGCAACGTAGAACAATACACAGCGGTGGTCGACCGCACCCTAGCATCATAGATTCCTGGGTGGCAATGGCCGCCTGCCTCCTAGCAACCAATAGGCTGCATTAACTTTGTATGCATGTACGCAGGAAAGTGTTACAAAATCATTACATGCATACAGTGTTTGGGCAACCTAGCAATGAAGGACACTAGGCCGTAATAGCGGTCTGTGTCCTAGCAATGAAGGACGCTAGGCCGTAATAGCAGTCTGTGTCCTAGCAATGAAGGACACTAGGCTGTAATAGCGGTCTGTGTCTTAGCAATGAAGGACGCTAGCCTGTAATAGCGGTCTGTGTCCTAGCAATGAAGGACACTAGGCCGTAATAGCGGTCTGTGTCCTAGCAATGAAGGACACTAGGCCGTAATAGCGGTCTGTGTCCTAGCAATGAAGGACGCTAGGCCGTAATAGCAGTCTGTGTCCTAGCAATGAAGGACACTAGGCCGTAATAGCGGTCTGTGTCCTAGCAATGAAGGACACTAGGCCGTAATAGCGGTCTGTGTCCTAGCAATGAAGGACGCTAGGCCGTAATAGCGGTCTGTGTCCTAGCAATGAAGGACACTAGGCCGTAATAGCAGTCTGTGTCCTAGCAATGAAGGACACTAGGCCGTAATAGCGGTCTGTGTCCTAGCAATGAAGGACGCTAGGCCGTAATAGCAGTCTGTGTCCTAGCAATGAAGGACACTAGGCTGTAATAGCGGTCTGTGTCTTAGCAATGAAGGACGCTAGCCTGTAATAGCGGTCTGTGTCCTAGCAATGAAGGACACTAGGCCGTAATAGCAGTCTGTGTCCTAGCAATGAAGGACGCTAGGCCGTAATAGCAGTCTGTGTCCTAGCAATGAAGGACGCTAGGCCGTAATAGCAGTCTGTGTCCTAGCAATGAAGGACGCTAGGCCGTAATAGCAGTCTGTGTCCTAGCAATGAAGGACACTAGGCTGTAATAGCGGTCTGTGTCTTAGCAATGAAGGACGCTAGCCTGTAATAGCGGTCTGTGTCCTAGCAATGAAGGACACTAGGCCGTAATAGCGGTCTGTGTCCTAGCAATGAAGGACGCTAGGCCGTAATAGCAGTCTGTGTCCTAGCAATGAAGGACGCTAGGCCGTAATAGCAGTCTGTGTCCTAGCAATGAAGGACACTAGGCCGTAATAGCAGTCTGTGTCCTAGCAATGAAGGACACTAGGCCGTAATAGCAGTCTGTGTCCTAGCAATGAAGGACACTAGGCCGTAATAGCGGTCTGTGTCCTAGCAATGAAGGACGCTAGGCCGTAATAGCAGTCTGTGTCCTAGCAATGAAGGATGCTAGGCTGTAATAGCGGTCTCTGTCCTAGCAATGAAGGACGCTAGGCTGTAATAGCGGTCTGTGTCCTAGCAATGAAGGACACTAGGCCGTAATAGCGGTCTGTGTCCTAGCAATGAAGGACGCTAGGCTGTAATAGCGGTCTCTGTCCTAGCAATGAAGGACGCTAGGCTGTAATAGCGGTCTGTGTCCTAGCAATGAAGGACGCTAGGCAGCAAAAGCCACCTGCATCTTAGCAACCAACAGTCTGCATTAATACTGTACAGCGTACAGCGTACAGCGTTTGTACAACCCAAAACATAGGATCTTGTTGCCCTAACCTTCTCTCATATATCTTTGACATGGAGGAGTGACAACAGTCAGGTTTTTTTCTCCTACCCCCCTTTAAAAAACAAAACAAAAAAAAAAACTGTTGGCTATATAGGTTAGATAATATCAAACAAGCCCCCAAACCGCTGAAACCATATTGTAACTAGACCCAGAATTATGGATTTACTATGAATTGATGATGGTTGAGTTGGGTGCTAGGAACCACATAAAACAAAAAAAGGTACAGTAAGCATAAAAATAAAACTAAAAAAACATCACAATAAAGGTGTTATTAACAGAATGCATAAAACACAAAACAAACCCAATATAGTTTAATAAAATAATAGAGTGTTTGTATTGATTTTGTTGCTAATACAAAACACAGGTTCACCGCGTCTGTCTCAGAGGGCAGATGAGTCATCGGGGGAAACCAGCAAACATAGCAAGTGCCCCAGTTCATGGAAAAACCATCCCGTCCAATCCCAAGCACTAGAGACTGGCTGGAGCTGACTTCACAAGCGACTGAATTATCCCAATCTGTTTTTAATACAGGCCGAACACATAATTTTTTACAACATGACAAGGAAAACAAACTTAATAAAACGTTCCTGATCTTCTGGTACTCAGGCCTGCGAGATGATGATATGTTTATAATTTTTGGGTCATGATATCACTCTAATTTAACAACAGCCGGCTGATAGAAAAACAGTAACTAGGTATGACATCACCTAGCCTCAGCCCTAATTGTGCAAAACACAACCTAAAATATCCGACACACTTCGTTTTAATAAGCGCAAGGCTTTGTTTATTTGAAGTAAGTATGAAGACTGTTTACTTTATTTCTACCCTTTCCTTCTGATTTTATAACTGCCACCTATATACATGTTTTCCAAACTGCAATCATAGTTACCCCAATCATCTACAAATGTGCAAGGCCACATTTCAAACATGATAACGCTCCCCCAACACAATTTTATTATTTTTTTTTGGTTCTATTTTTTGGTACAATTTTACCTTTGGTGCTTCTTATAACTTTTGGGCACCGGTAGTAGCTAAATAACTACAGAGATTTTTTATTGATATTTATGGCTTTAAAGCCCAAGATGGGCAAACAAGCTTGGATCCCTTAGAACCCCTTCAAAATAAAAACTCTGGATGCCATATCCAACCGATCATTGGCCCTGTATCCACAGACACACCCAGTCACCAATTCAGAACCACTTCTTTTCTGGGTTGAATGATGCCCAGTTCCATTCCTCCCACATTGAAGTCACAGGAGAAAACTGGAGTGGCACCATGTCACTATATGGCTTTGCTCTCTAAAAATGTAGAACCCACCAACCACTTAAGGGGGGGAAAGGGTAAAAAGGACCTGTATGATCACTGTACTGGACTGAAAACACGTGGAAAAAAGTATGTATACATTTTTGAAAGGGTACAGGGTTGCTCTAAACAGAAGGGGAGTCAATGATGCAGGAAAATCCAAGAGTTGGGCTTCAAAACCATGCTTTAAAAAAAATAAATATGTTTTTTTGCCTGTACGTGATTATGCCTATTATTGAGATTTGCCTTCACTTCCTACCTCTGTACTCTGTGGTCACTGTCAGGACAGGGAGTGGGGAGAAAAAAAAAAATTATAATTTGTAAGGATGAGCTCCGGCGTGTTCTCACACCCCACATGCAGAGCCCGCCAGGAAGTCAGCACTGCGCCGCGCTAATCACATATACTTACACTTGGCTATACTTTTCTTCTGGGTCACAGGGGTGCACTTACTTTTGCTCCCATGTGACCCAGAATCAGCCGCTGGCAAAACTCAAAAGAATAACAATAAAAACCTGTTATAGGGGGAAAACTTATTATTCCCATTGCCCTCTCACCAGAAAATTGGTGTGGAAGATAAACCCAAAAATACTAAACTAAAGAAAAAATTTCCTAGGAAAGACCCCTGAGAAACAGCGGTTAAGAACTTCCCATGTGGCTTGTAACGGCTTAAATCATAAGCAAAAAACACACTAGGGAGGTAATGCTCAATAGTCTTTTTTTATTACAAATTCTAAGGATAAAAATGAATATAGAAAAAATGAATCCTCCTAGTGTCAAACACCCAAATCCTTCATCATAGCAGTAAAAGCAAGACACTCGCTGTCAGCTGACATCACAGAGCCGCTCCAGGGTCTGAAAGGATCCCGACTATACTGTTTGGATCCACCCAGCAGACCGAAGCCAGATGCTCCTGCCCCCTCTCCAACCTGGCGCTCCAGTGAGCGCTGGAGTGGCATAGCGGAGAGCACTAACACTCATTGCTCTCAGTGGTCATGTGATCACTGAGTTCCCAGTCTTAGAGCCAGCGGGAGACAGCTGCAGCATTAAGGTAAGTATGGTTGTTTTTTTTTGTTTTTATAGACCTATGCTTCTCATTTAAATTCCCCTTTATTTAGACTAAGATTGGTATTATGGGTTAATTTAGTTTTAGGGTAGGGGGGGGGGGTTAAATGACTTTAGTCTGTGTCCAGGGTTGTATGTCAGTACGTATGCGTGTGTTTATCAGTGTAAACTTGCGTACAGAAACTGATCCC
The DNA here is from genome assembly GCA_037952835.1 of Lithobates septentrionalis. Lineage (NCBI taxonomy): Eukaryota > Metazoa > Chordata > Amphibia > Anura > Ranidae > Lithobates > Lithobates septentrionalis. The sequence goes on from JBBDGP010000803.1 coordinate 1,963,456, forward strand.
CATGGGCTGTTGTACTAAGAAGCTGTGGCTCTCAGGCTGGGAAATATGTCCAAATTTTGCCCTAGGCGTATGTGTGTTTGAAGCTAAGGGTTAAAGCGGCTGTAAAGTCAGAAGGTTTTTTAATTTTAATGCATTCTATGCATTAAGATAAAAAAAATCTTCTGTGTGCAGCAGCTGCTCCAGCATCCCCTAATACTTACCTGAGCCCCATCTCTCTCCAGCGATGTCCACAAGTGCCTCAGCCGTCCGTGACTCTCCTCCTGATTGGCTGAAACACAGCAGCGGCGCCATTGGCTCCCACTGCTGTCAATTAAAGTCAGTTAGGCAATCAGGAGAGAGGGGATGGGGCTGAACTGGGGCTCTGTGTCTGAATGGACACAGGGAGCTGTGACTCAGATCGGGTGCCCCCATAGCAAGTTGCTTGCTGTGGGGGCACTCAACAGGGAAGAGGGGCCAGGAGAGCCAAAGAGGGGCCCAAGAAGAGGAGAATCTGGGCTCTTCACAGCCACTGGATACTGCTCTGAGCAGCTGCCTTCCAGCTCTGTAAGAGAGTTAACTGCACCCACTGCTTCTGAGAAAAGTTGTGCCATCCACTTGCCACTTTCTGCCCAATTCACTTCCCAGAAATCGTATTACTATTCTCACACATTGGATAACTTTCTGTGAATGTGCGGTGGAGAGAGCAAAAAGGGACAGGTCAGGGCACGGCACAACCTTTCTCAGTAAAAGAGGCTGCTGTTAACCTTCTTAGTGCCGGAAGACAGCTGCTCAGGGCAGTATCTTACAGCTATAAAGGAGGCCAGAAGAGAACACCTGCACGTAATGGGATACACACTATTTCCAGAAAGTATTATAAACAATCTCTGGTAAACCATTTACTAAATGCTGCCAGAGCTTGTATCCCCATTAGATTTACATATCCAATCCCCCACTCAGTTGGCCGCTGGATCTCAGTGGTCAATGATATTGTGAAAATGGATGACCTCATGCTGTCTCTCAGACATCAAGAACAAAGATTTATGACTGATATAATCCTTCAAATCTTTTTTCTACTTTCTGTACTCTTCCCCTATACTCTATTCCCCCCCCCCCCCATTTTTTTAGTATTTCTAGTAGAAATGTATGCTCAGCTGTGTACATAATATAAACTGTACAAAAAATAAAAATACCCATTGCTTAATACATCACTTATGGAGTTCCCTGTTTACTCAAGTGCTTAGTAAATATTCTTCTTGCAGCTTTCTACCTGGAAGTATGACATTAATACTGGCATAGATGACTTCAGGGACAGTAGGCCACATGCTGCTTACGGGGCAATGAGGTCACCAGCATTAAAGCCAAATGCCCTCTACACACGGGTGGGCTTTTCGGCAACAAAGGTCCGACAGTCTTTCCGACAGACTTTCGACAAACTTTTGGCAGACTTCCGACGGACTTTCGAACGAATGGACTTGCCTACACACGATCACACCAAAGTCCGACGGATTCGTACGTGATGAGGTACGACCGGACTAAAATAAGGAAGTTCATAGCCAGTAGCCCTAGCGTCGGTTTTCGTCCGTCGGACTAGCATACAGACGAGCGGATTTTTCGATAGGAACTGGGTCTGGCGGAATTCCAACGTAAAGATTTGAAACATGTTCCAAATCTAAAGTCCGTCAGATTTTCGACAGAAACAGTCTGATGAAGCCCACACATAGTCGGATTCGGTCCGTCGGACCAGTCCGGTCGAAAAGTCCGCTCGTGTGTACACAGCAAAACTCATTCTGCTCTGGAACAAATATTTAGGCTCCCACTGTAGTTAAGTCCTACACAACAGATTCTCCTAAATCTGCGGAACTCAATAATGTTACTCTGCTTCTGCCCTGTGCTTGCATGGCTAACTAATCACAAAGCAAGGTGCGCAGGTTTGCTTCAGGGCCAAAAATGGCTTCACTTAATGAGCATGTTTGCCAAGTACAATCTTCAACACTTGCTTATACCTAGCTCTTTCACTGTGTTGGCATTCCTACCGGTACACAAAGCCAGGTGTAGAGTATTGATCCAGGGAACACAATGTCTGCCAATCACATGCACGACTGACAGGTACACTTTAAGCCTCTCAGTGCTCACTCGCTTTCCCTGGTTCTTCCACTGTGCTGGCATTCCGGCCCAGGCACAAAGCCAGGTGTTCAGGATCGACTCTCATTGTCACTCCTGTTTCAATTGCGTTTGCACCAACCGCTGTTATTATAGGCTTCGGGAAATTTTCTAAGCACTGGAAAGGCTCCAACGCTGTGCACTAATGAGTTGCAGGCTAGAGTATTGTGTGTGCATATGTTACGCCTGTGCCACAGCTCTTTTAAAGAAATGAGGAGAAAGCGAGGGGTGGAAGGGGGGGTGGGGGACATGAAGAAGGGAAGAAAAAAAAAACAGTAGTTCAAAAATGCTCTGCCTTTTCAAATTGACAGAAAATCGACCTCTGCACTTCATCAGAAATTCCTGTAGACTTACCAAATAAAATGAGTCTGCTTTTATCACCCACAGAGCTTCTCATATGGAAGCATGCAAAACACTACATCACTTGACCCCAGCTTGCCCCGTCCTTAGCCACAGATGAATATTATGTATAAATCTCCTAAATCAATTTAACATGTTGAAAAAAAATAAAATAAAGGTTCGCTCTCATTAGTTGCGTTGCAAAAGCAACCTAAAATCTTCAAGGAAGGAGTGACGAGGGTGAAAGTTACAAAAGATTTCAGAATGAAAGTTTTTCCAGTGTTATAACAGGGTACAGCTTGGTCACCAGGGGCAGTGCGTCATTTCCTCCAGAGACGGTGGACTGATCCCGGACTTTACTTGTTAAACTCTGAGTCACATTATTATTAATGAGAGGATTTTTGTTGTCCTGTTTCTACTAAACACAAAGGTGCTGCTGATAAAAAGTGGCTTCTGAGTCAGAGGATTTCAGAGAAAACTGTGTTGTAATGTGTTTAGATGCGATTTCAGACTAGGTGAATAGATTACACAGATTAATGTTGACTTACTAAAACTGAAGAGTGCAAAATCTGGTGCAGCTGTGCATGGTAGCCAATCAACTTTTAACTTCAGCTTGTTCTATTAAGCTTTGACAATAAAACCAGGAAGGTGATTGGTTTCTATGCTGAGCTGCACCAGATTTTGCCCTCTCCAGTTTAAGTAAATCAACCCCAATGTGTGTCATTTTCGCCTGCAGAAGTAAACTATTATTTAATTCGAAATCTTAGCTCAAGTTTTTCTAAAAGGCCTTCCTATTCAAGGTTGACAACGCTGTCTTGCATGGTCTGCCTGCAGTCACATTGTTGTCACCCTCTTCGGCACGCTCCTGTCCCATATATTGAAGCATAGCATACTGACATTTACAGCCTTTGCTGTGGACATCGGCAGTAGAGCCAGGCAATGAAGTATATATCAGGGGAAAAAAATTAAAAAGTTAACAGAATAAAAACCACCAATTATCGCGCAACACATCATTGGAATTGTGGCCTTATGCCACGTACACACGACCAGACTTTACGGCATACTTGGTTCAGCGGACCGGAGTCTGTCGGACAATTCGATCGTGTGTGAGCTCCAGCGGACTTTTTTCCCCAAAAGTTTGACGAACCTAGAAATTAAACATGTTTCAAATCTTTTTGAAGGAATCGAGTCTGGTCGAAAAGTCCGCTCGTCTGTATGCTAGTCCAACGGACAAAAACCGACGCTAGGGCAGCTATTGGCTATGAACTTCTTTGTTTTAGTCCGGTCGTACGTCATCATGTACGAATCCGTCGGACTTTGGTTGATCGTGTGTAGGCAAGTCCGTTCATTTGGAAAGTCCGTCATAAAGTCAGTCGAAAAGTCCGCAGGACAAAGTCTGCCGTAAAGTCCGCTCGTGTGTACGCGGCATTAAGGTAGCAGTACTTGGGACTAGGATGTAATATCTCATAGGCTGAAGCCAGAAGTTCAGGTTATAGCAATGGAAACTACAGGAGCCAAAAAAGTACATTTAGGTTGCGTTTCATCCAGCATTCAAACACCCTTCTAGTGCAGAAAGTAGTAAAAAATCTAAAGAACTAAAGAATCTAGTCCATGACAGACACTGCAGGCACCATACAGGGCTGCACAAATTGAAGTAAATGGTTTTCCCGAGCCATTTGGTTCAGCCTTTCACCTTTCTTTTCTGTCAAAATGTTTTGGAAAAAGGTCTAAAGGCGTAATGTTCATATTTGATAGGAGTGTACAGCTTTCGAGAAGACACTGTCACTGTTTCCATTCCAAGTGACAGTGTCTGTAGAAAGCCCCCCCACCCTTCCCTTATCTATACCCCTCCAGTGATCCCTCAATCCTTGGTCACAGAGGACCCTGAAATAACTGGTGTTGGAGCCGATGCCCAGTTAAAGGATTTAGGTGAAAAATGACCACAACTACCATGATAAACCTATCCCAGTTATCTGCATTACTTCTGAAGTCATCTGTCCAGGATTGCAGGCCGATGGCTTTCCAATACTATGACTCTCCCAAATCCTTTGGTAAATGAGATGCAGCTTGATTTACACAATATGGATGCCTGCCTTTGTTGGTACCTTATTCGATAAATTCTCAATCAGCGCACTTAAAAATAAGATAAGCACATTCTCCTTTAATTAACGCTATAGTTAGTATGGAAAACGATGGCGCCATAAGAGAAGCCAATCTACTGCCATTACAATCATAATCTAAGTATTAAACAGCTGATTGAGGGACCCCGTTGTGACAACATCTCCAGCCCAGTAGTGCACAATATAAGTCACTCTAGGAGTTGACGGACTCGCATGATTCTCAGTAACAGAGATTGCCCAGCTTCCCCTAATCTGCAACAGTACAAAACTCTGTGCTCCTTCCTCCCACAACACAAGTGGACTATCAGCAAGGGTCCGGCAGCGATATTTCTCATTAAGGCTTTTTTTCACTTCTGATCCTGTGGCTCTCATAATTAGTTACCTGGGGCTGCAATCCAATTTGAAGTGATGACAAGAAAGTGATCCATGAAAAACTAATAAGTTAAATCCAATTTCAGCCTTCCTCTAATTAAATGCACATGGAACTAATGACTCAAGCCCTACCATTCCAGTGATAATGGTAATTAGCGAGGTGGGAGTCACTTTCTCTCTGAACACCGTAGGTGTAAAGCACTAGGTAGAATAGCAGGAGGACTGTTAATTACATGTGTCAGTTTGCTATCAATTTACACGTATTTGACCAGTCAAGTCTGCTTCTTTTGTTTTAATTTTATTCGCTGGTAATCATAACATTATCTATGATCTATTATCTACAACAGGCGTTTGGCCTTGAAAGTATCCTTTGATACCTTTTTTTTTTTTTCCAAGAGCTGAAAGAAAAGAAGAGGGAGAGAAACAAAAAGTGTAATCCATCTAAATGAAGGGAACAGAAAAGATGTGACACCCCGAGAGTGGATATTATGTTGCTACTTAAAAAGTGTGACATTTGGCGCGGTAACCCAAAGCGGGGGCCTTTCAGGATTTATTTTTCTAAAAATGACATTAAAATGGGGAATAGAGAAACTTGCAATGTGTCTAAAGCAAGGGTGTACAAATCAATACAGAATTCAAGAGCAGGTCAATCCAATCTACCAGTCAGACAGCAATTTGAAGGACCCAGCCAACATGCGATTCAGCGAAGAACGAAAATAAAACACTCAAAAAGTTGGGCTCTAGCTGTAATGTGTTATGCCGCGTACACACGACCGGACTTTACGGCATACTTGGTTTGGCGGACTGGAGTCCATCGGACAATTCGATCGTGTGTGGGCTCCAGCGGACTTTTTTCCCCAAAAGTTCGACAGACCTAGAAATTAAACATGTTTCAAATCTTTTCGATGGACTCGAGTCCGGTCGAAAAGTCCGCTCGTCTGTATGCTAGTCCGACGGACAAAAACCCACGCTAGGGCAGCTATTGGCTACGAACTTCCTTGTTTTAGTCCGGTGTACGTCATCATGTACGAATCCGTCGGACTTTGGTGTGATAGTGTGTAGGCAAGTCCGTTCATTCGGAAAGTCCATCCTAAAGTCCGTCAAAAAGTCTGCAGGACAAAGTCTGCCGTAAAGTCCGCTCGTGTGTACGCGGCATTAGATGCACTGGGTACTGACCCTGCTGGGAACAATTGTGGTTGCTGGTGTCTAACCTATGGCGCTTTGGTACTAATTGTGCAGCCCTCGGCCCACATAGGCTGCAGTCATAGTTTTCCTGTGCTGGGCTCCCATTTAGGGCCAGCAAAAGACAAAGATTAATTACATTAGCTTATGTTAGTTACATTGTTTGCCTTATTTCCTACCACCCAACTTTTTATTTTCTGTCCATCACCTTTCCTTTTCTTATATATATATTTTTATTTTTGGATATTGGTACGAGAAATATGAAACGTGGCACCAGTAAATTTGTAAAGGGACATTAATCTCTTGCCCCTGGCTGTCTCCGGTGGAATGTCCCCAGACTCTAGCCACTCTAGTAGAATGTCTGCAGTCCCTTATCAGCTCCTCTAGTATGACTGCAGTCTCTGACAGTTTTAATTCCCATAAGTCTCTGCTTCCTAACGTCCTCTTCCTGTGTTTCCAGTATCAGAAATCCCAATCAAACTTCCAAGGCAAGTTTGAATCTGACCGGTGGATGTAAGGAACCTAATACTGACATTTTTATACATCTGGCTCTTTGCTTGTCAGAGGAAGCAAGGAACCTACGGTTGGGGTGTTTGGGAATTTCTCTCTTCCATCACCAACAGGGTTCTTAGATCACCAATTACCAACAAAAGCTAGTGGGGTGTACATTAGCACAAAATGAAAAAAAAAAAAAAACGGAATCCCTCCACCCTCTTTTAAATAATATGTCTTAAACATTTCTTATATTACTGTTTTACTCAAACGACAGCTTTTGTAACTACCTGTTTGAAAATAATAAAAATATATTAAAGTGGATGTAAACCCCAATTTTTTTTTTTTTCATATGTCATAATGTAGAGTATAAGATTTCCTATCATTTGAGCCCAGTCTTGCCACAAAGAGTTAATCCATCTCTGAGCAATCTTCTTTTATTGTTCAGTGAGATACAAATTGACAAACAGAGAGAAACTTTGTCAAATCCTCCCCCTTGCTGTGAGTGACAGGTGATTTACATATCTCGTGCACTAGCCTAAGACATGCATTATTTTTTAATCCCCTCCCCCACTCCTTTCTTCAGCAGCTCTGCAAGGATTGGCTGTTCCACACCTCAGCATGATTTGGCATGCTGAAGTCATGTGGTTACTTTCCTGTCTTTTCACTGGATGTTAGAGATCATAGCAGAAGTTCAATGTAAGAAATACACAGGAGAAAATGCATATTGACAAGGGGAGTGTAGAGGTGGGCGGGGAGTCTACTGACATCACGACTCCACCCACCGAGCTCCAGACAACAGACCCGCCCACAGAATCTGCAGTTTTTCGGCTCTCATAACAGAACGAGGGGAGAAATTTGACAGGTAAAGATACATGCAGGAGGCATGTATATCCTTATAGATAACCCCTATGGCAGTAGTTTAGAAAGGATGACATTGGGTTTACATCCACTTTAAACCTTAAATAAAATGTCACCTAGCAGTACTCATCCTTCCTGTGCTTCAGCACTGCACTCCTCATCTTTCTCCTGCCCCAGCTGTCAGTCCTCCTACACTACAGCATGAATGATGTTTAGCCTCCTTCAATTCACTTCCTGTGAGCCCAGAGCATCTAGGACACAGTCCCTGGGTTCCATATGCTGTCCTAAAGGTGTGTCGTGAAACCACCCTGGACTCGCAGAGAATGCTGCAGAGAACAGCTCCACCTACTGTTCTCCGAATCACAGAGGAGCTGCAGACTACAGCAGCAGGAAGAAAATGAAGAGAAGCTGGGCATCATGTGACCGGGCAAAAAAGTATCAAACAAAAAAAGAAAATGATTCCGCTCTACGGACAACATGATAGGATGCTGTTGTTAAGCTGCTGCCCCCACTGAAAATACCACCATGGTGGAGTCAACAATAGTATAAAAGAAATGGGTATGGTGCTGCTTATTTTTTAACGTAGTTTTTAGTGATGTGTGTCCCTTTAAGTGCACCTAAAATTGGTGTGCTGAGGAAAAAAACGTTATGATGTGCAAATTAGCAATGGAAAAATAAATATGTAAACAACCTCTAGTAAATGTGTGATATTGATTCCTTATATATAAATCATAAAACACTGAAATCATTAACCACTTGCCTACCGGGCACTTACACCCCCTTCCTGCCCAGGCCATTTTTCATCTTTCAGCGCTGTCATACTTTGAATGACAATTGCGCGGTCATGCAACACTGTACCCAAACACATTTTTTTATCATTTTCTTCACACAAAAAGAGCTTTCTTTTGGTGGTATTTAATCACTGCTGGGTTTTTTATTTTTTACGAAAAAAAAAAAGACCAAACATTTTGAAAAAAAAATGTTTTTTACTTTCTTTTCTGTCAGTAAATTTTGTAACTAAGTAATTTTTCGCCTTCACTGATGTGCACTGATGAGGCGGTACTGATGGGCACTGATAGACTGAACTGGTGGGCACTGATGAGGTGGCACTTACGGGCACTGATTAGGTGGCACTGATGAGGAGGCACTAATATGCTGCACTTATGGGCATTGATGGGCACTGTTAGGCAGCACTGATGGGCACTAATAGGTGGCACTGGTGGGCACTGATAGGCGGCATGGATAGGTGGTACTGATGGGCATTGATAGGCTGAACTGGTGGGCACTGATGAGGTGCCATTTATGGGCACTGATTAGGTGGCACTGATGAGGAGGCACTAATATGCCGCACTTATGGGCACTGATAGGCGGCACTGATGGGCACTAATAGGCGGCACTGGTGGGCACTTATAGGCGGCATGGATAGGCGGTACTGATGGGCATTGATGGGTGGCACTGATGGGCATTGATTGACAGCAGTGATGGACATTGATGGGCAGCACTGATTGCCAGCACTGACTGGCATCGCTAAAGGGCACTGATTGGTGGCACTTGTGGGCACTGATTGCTGCCACTAGTGGGCATTGATAGCTGGCATTGGTGGGCACTGATTTGTGACACTGTTTTGCAATATTGTAATCAGGGTACTGATGATCAGTGCCCTGATTACATTCCTAGATGTCCCCCTGCGTGGAGATGCTGCTGATCGGCTCTCCTCGCCACACACTCTATCAGCGTGAGGCGAAGAGCGCTGATTACTGGCACTTCCTTGTTTACATGTGACCGGCTGTGATTGGACACAGCCGATCACATGGTTAAAGAGTCGCGGATGCTGCTTTTTCCACAGAACGGGGTCGCGCCGTGTCCTAGCAACACAGCCAGCGATCGCTACGCGCCCCTGCGGACACGCAAGAGCAACCATTCTGGGACGCCATCATATGATTTGCCCAGAAGTCTGCCTAAAATACAAGTCAGATTTCAGGCATCCCCTGCAACAAAAATGTAATTTTTGGTGGGACACTCCCTGTAGGAACAATAAGCTGGTTTATGCATTTTAAGGATCAAATGCATAATATATTAGGAACTAGCTACACCTAATGCAGCTGTGCATGTAACACAAGACATAATTGAGGATAATTCAAAATATTCAGACACAGAAGTTTTAAAACTACAATATGATCTAACTTTGTCAATAAACAGAACTGAGCTCTGAGACCCCCAAGAGCTATTGCCCATTCACAAAGTGACAGTGAGAAGTGTGGGATATTCCTGAGGAAGCTATTTACAAGTTAGGAAGTCATTGTACATTTTTTAACTTGAGATTTTTTTGGGGGGGAAGATACTTGTACCTTGACTCTTAAACTGCAGTCTGTCTTTCCAAAAATGACAAGCCGTTCTTAACATTCTACAGAGCTTTTTGTCTATTTCGCTCCTGGGGGAGTTATAGTGTAAACAAGCCGAAGGGGAGAAACAAAATTCCTCATTTTCTATTTTTTTTTGTTTAAAAGATGTTTCACCGCATCAGCCTCCCCAGGACTGAACAATGAATCTCAGTTTATGGGTCATGACCAGTTCATTGAAGGGTCAGAGCAGGAACAGACCTGCACAAAAAAAATCTAGTTGGAAAAAAAATCAAGACCCCTATAAATTGTTTTTACAGTGTCTTTTTAAATTTGATTTACGTACCTAGGTGAGTGATAGAGAGACATGCTTTGTTTTTATTTTGCAAAACGTTTTTAATGTTTTAATTCTTCTTACTTCAATTTGATTTATATATACTGTGCAAAAGTTTTAGGCAGGTGTAAAACAATGCTGTAAATGAAGAATGCTTTCAGAAATAGAAGTGTTAATAGTTTTTATATTTATCAATTAACAAAATGGAAAGTAAATAAACAGAAGAAAAATCCAAATCAATTCAATATTTGGTGTGACCACCCTTTTGCACTCAAAAGCACATCAATTCTTCCAGGTAAACTTGCACACAGTTTTTAAAGAAACTCGGTAGGTAAGTTGTTCCAAACATCTCTGAGAACTAAGCATAGCTCCTCTGTGGATGTAGGCTGCCTCAAATCCTTCTGTCTCTTCATGTAATCCCAGACAACCTCCATGATGTTGAGATTAGGGCTCTGGGGGGGGGGGCTAAACCATCACTCGTTTTTCTTTACGCTAAAAACAGTTCTTAATTACAGTACATTAAAGTAGATGTAAACCCGAATTTTTTTTTTTTTTTTGATGTCATAATGTAGAGTATAAGATTTCCTATCATTTGAGCCCAGTCTTGCCACAAAGAGTTATCCATCTCTGAGCAATCCTCTTTAATGTTCAGTGAGATAAAAATTGACAAACTGAGAAAAACTTTGTCAAATCCTCCCTCTTGCTGTGAGTGACAGGTGATTTACATATCTCGTGCACTAGCCTAAGACATGCATTATTTTTTAATTCCCACCCCCACTCCTTTCTTCAGCAGCTCTGCCAGGATTGGCTGTTCCACACCTCAGCATGATTTGGCATGCTGAAGTCATGTGGTTACTTTCCTGTCTTTTCACTGGATGTTAGAGATCATAGCAGAAGTTCAGTGTTAGAAATACACAGGAGAAAATGCATATTGACAAGTGGAGTGTAGAGGTGGGCGGGGAGTCTACTGACATCACGACTCCTCCCACCGAGCTCCAGACAACAGACCCACCCACAGAATCTGCAGTTTTTCGGGTTTAATAACAGACAGAGGGGAGACATTCGACAGGTAAAGATACATGCAGGAGACATGTATATCCTTATAGATAAACCCTATGACAGTAGTTTAGAAAGGATGGCATTGGGTTTACATCCACTTTAAGAAGGTTTGGCCCCCACACAGCCCTGATCTCAACATCATGGAGACTGTCTGGGATTACATGAAGAAACAGAAGGATTTGAGGCAGCCTACATCCACAGAAGATCTGTGCTTAGTTCTCCAAGGTGTTTGGAACAACCTACCTGCTGAGCTCCGTTAAAAACTGTGTGCAGGTGTACCTAGAATTGAAGAATTGATGCCGGTTTGAAGGCAAATAGTGATCACACCAAATATTTATTTGATGTGGATTTCTGTTCTGTTCATTTACTTTTACTTTTTGTTATTTAATAGAAAATAGCTATTAAAACTTCTATTTCTGAAAGCATTCCTAATACAGCATTTTCTCACACCTGCCTAAAACTTCTGCACAGTATTTAAAAAATATATATTTTGTTTTAGTTTATTTTCTACACAACTATTTACAAAGAGTGAGAAGTGATGCTGTCACAGCAGAGTTTCTGATTGTTGTATGATTGAAAGTGTATATCTGGGTAAAATAATAATAAAAAAAAAAATGATATTCAGCATATTTCCCTAATACATGCACAATTATCCCATGTTTTATGCCTTTATAAATGCTGCAAGTACAGAAAATGACTCATTGATCTGTCAGAACTCCATTTTGCTCCTAACTTCCTGTTTGGGCTGGCAACGCAGTGCCATTGCCGATCTGAAATTCCAACTGGCGTTGTCAGCCCTGCCTGCTGGACTATGCAACTCCGCCTGTCCCCATTCCTGTCTGTACCTCTCCACATGCAGACATTAAATTATTTCCCAGCAAATCACAGCTGCTGCCTCCACATCCAAGAGCCTGGCCACACATTGTGTCTAGGGAAAAGGTTGCTCAGAGATGTAGTTCTGGGGGCATGCCTATGTCAATAGGAAACAAGCTCTCGGCAGCTTGCCTCTGCAAGATTTTAAGCCTGGTGATGATGTCTAAAGAAGTAATAATGTTTTTTCCCAATAGGACCAAGGTACAAGAAAATAATAATGCCAGAAAATGCCCATAGATCAAATATGGGTCCATAAAGCTCCAGTAATTACATGGAGCGGAAGTCACAAAAAAGTAATCTACCATCTGTTTGTTCTTCTTCAATTCAGCAGGACATCTATTCATGGATCCCCTGCTAATTGGGCCAGATATGGACCTTGTGAGAGGGCTCTTAGACAGTTCAGGCTTCCTCCCTATTTCCAGGAAAGATCTGTTGGGGGAAGATCTATGTATAGGCAGAGGTACGGATTGGGAAGTGGAATAATACTGCGCAAATATACAACTAAATGTGGCAGCTGCTACACAAAATGTGACAAAATTTGAATGAAAAGTGTCGAGAAATGTAGCGCTAACATAATATATGCTCTGTGGTGCAGAACAAGGAAAAAAAGTGACAAATTAAACCCAAAACATGTGGAAATAAACCCAAATGTGGCAGTCAATCACAAAGTAAGAAGTCCTAAATAAAGTGAATTAAATCAACAAAGTCCAAAGGAAGAGCGTGACAATAAAGTGTCAATCTTCTATCGTGCAAACGACCTTATGGGACTTCAACAGTGGTGGATTCAATAGATGAAATAAGATGAGGTACTCTTACCAGATAGGGTGGACCCGGATGTCAGCGACACTGGGTCAAAAAAGCTTGGATGATCAAATCAGTGGCTCCCTCTGATAGAAATAGAAGTCCGGGGTCTCCACGGATGTCACCAAACGACCTCATGGAACTCTGCAGGACTAGAGGCACAATGTGTCCAAAGAAACACGCCACAGCGACTCTCCTCGAAATGAATGTATATAAAAGAAGAGAGGGGGGGCTCCTCTGCCACCAGATCTAGCAACGTCTCCTCACTATGTCCTTCCAAATGACTTCTATTTCCATCAGAGGGAGCCACTGATTCGATCATCCAAGCTTTTTTGACCCAGTGTTGCTGACATCCGGGTCCACCCTATCTGGTAAGAGTACCTCATCTTATTTCATCTATTGGATCCAGCACTGTTGAAGTCCTATAAGGTCGTTTGCATGATAGAAGATTGACACTTCATTGTCACACTCTTCCTTTGGACTTTGTTGATTTAATTCACTTTATTTTGGACTTCTTACTTTGTGATTAACTGTCACATTTGGGTTTATTCCCACATGTTTTGGGTTTAAGAGGTACGGATTGGCTGCTTAGTTCTTCACAGAGATTCTTCTCCTTACCAGTGTTTTGCATAGGACACAGGTAAGAATTGTAAATGGCTAAGTTATTTTTCTGGGTTTAGGTTCAAATTAAAAAGCAACTCCAAAGAAGAGATTGGCATCAATACAAAACTACCTAAATCTGCTTTTTTCCTCACCCTCAGATCTGACGCTTCAAAGTACCTAATCTCAGCTCAGTACATTAGCGTGCAGCTGCCCTTTAAGTACACCCTTGTGTGTATCATTGATTATTGTCATCCACAGATATCCAAAGCTTGTATTTTTTTATCTAGGCAACCTCAAATTTTTGAAAAAAAAATAAATAAGAACATCCGTGGGTCAATCCTGAATCAATTTTCCTTTTAATACAAACAGACAATCGGCAAAGATTAAAATTAAAAAAGGAAAGGGTTGAAGGAGAATTTTTTTTTTTTTAAAAAGAAGCAAAAATGAGTCTTTTCATGAGATGCAATGACGTTTCATTCACCTTTTTTTTTAACTCCCTTTCTGAAGTACTTGATTCATTGCTAAAATCAATTACATGTAAGGGAAAAGGTGCATATGTTTAAAGGGGACAAATAATGATTTAAAATGACAATCTAGAGATCAGAGAAAGCAATATTACAAAGCGTCTGGTATGAATGACACTCGGTATGTTCAAAATTTGATCATACATTGGGTTTTACATTCTCCAGCTAATGCACTACTACCTTTTCCTGAATAGAACATTGTCATTTTACCCAGGAGCTCAAAAAAGCCATTTCCAAAAAGACTGCTTTTTTTTTTTTTTTTTCGCTCTTTGCCTTCGTCGTCTTGTATGCTGCAAAGACTCCGTGAGTGAAGAAAGAAAAAAGAATGGGCAGTTATTTGAATCGGTGAGTGACAGACTGGGCTAGCTCCCTGTATACATTAATAAATTAGAATTTTAATTGTGTCTTTGACTGCAGGAGATGCTCCGGCAGCCTAATATGTACCAACAATTGGCGATGTTATGGAATCTGCAATGTGGCCCTCCTCCGCTGACCCAGGCAATACAATTCCCAGTCTGACAACGGAAACCGTTTAGTTTGATCCTTTCAACTTATTTGAGGCCTGACAAATAGGCTTGCAGCTGAAAGGTCATGCTAGCCATATTTCATCCTCCACAGTTATTCCTGGGACATCTGCACAACAAAGCAGACCTGATTCACTACCCAACTTTAGACTTGGCTCAAACAATTTGCTGGTTGCACATGTCCCCTGGTGGTTATTTCATTTTTAAAAAATGTTTATATGCAAGGATTGTCAAATAAAATATTTTTAAAAAACTGAAATTTATTGTAATTACAGTTTCCCGCTCAACGCCAAACTGAGGAGGCTGTTTACTAAGAAACAAAAAGGAATATAGAGAGTTTAAAAGCGTATCAACTCCCAACCTTGGCCATTCTGTAAGGCCCCTTTCACACTGAGGTGTTTTTCAGGCGTTTTAGCGCTAAAATTACCGCCTAAATACCGCATGTATGCGCTGGCTGTGCGTTGGAAAAAATCCTGCAAACAGCTTTTTTGGAGCATCTTTGGGGCGCATAAAATAGCGCTGTAAAAACGTCTATCCCAATTGAAATGAATGGGAAACGTTGTAAAAACGCGGTAATAAACGCGGTAAAAACGCTTTAAAACCACCCAGAAACTGTGGGGAAGGTCACATGACTGCATGGTCACATGGTCACATGGTCAGGTTTGCTGACGCTAACGCTTAAAAAACGCTATAAAAACGCGATTAAAACGCATGGGCGTTAGAGCTATTTTTACCGCTAACGCTGTAAAAACGCGGTAATAACGCTCATCGTTTTTACTGCGGTTTTGCAACGCCTCAGTGTGAAAGTAGCCTAATAGCGGCGTTTTACCGCCGACCCCGCCCCAGTGTGAAAGGGCTCTTAGAATGAATGTTCACTTGGGATTAAAGCATCATTCTATTGGGTAAAATCAAAGACGCTGCCACATTGTTTAACCTTCATTGACCCAGGTAAAATAAGCAATAGCATGTTAATGCTTACCCTTTCTGTTGCTCATATCCACTGTTTCTGTGGCAAGCCTGACTACAACTTTTTCAGTGTTTGGATGCCTAGCCCCCTTGGCTCATTGTGGTTCCTTCCTCTAACCCTTGGTGGTGGACCAAGCATCCAACACACTCAGAAGAGTGCTGGGTGCTGCTAAAGTTGTTTAAACTGAATGTTGAATGTGACAGCAATGAAGAACAGTGACGCGGAATAGGTCTTAACCTTTTCCTTTGGACTTTGATTCTATAAATTTAAGAAAGTGAGAGTCACTTTAAGCCATAATAAAGTACACCTAAAAGGCGTGCTAAAGAGTCCTTACTTTTATTATGGTAGATCATTTTAGAATTCCCATTTGTTGTTCCTTAAGTCATAAGACACCTTTATGAATCAGGGCCATTTTCTGATAAATATATAAAAAAAAAGAATTGATAATGTTATAAATTGTTAAAGTGGGTATGTTTTATCATCCTCATAGGACTTCCTTTACACAGACTATGCCCCCTTCAATCCATCATCCAATGTTGCTGCCAGACTCATTGGCCTTCCATTGGCTTCCACTCACCCAATACATACAATTCCAAATATGAACAACCTCCTACAAAGCCATCCCCAATTTTGCTCCGAGATACATCACCAACCTCATCTCAAAATATCAATCAAACCATTCTCTCTGCTCCTCCGAAGACCTACTGCTCTCTAGCTCAGTGGTCTTCAACCCTGTCCTCAGGGCCCACTAACAGGCCAGGTTTTATGTATTACCTTGGGGAGATGCAGACTAGAATACTGCAATCACTGAGCAGCAAATGATATCACCTGTGATGTATTTCAGTTATCTTGCAAACCTGGCCTGTTAGTGGGTCCTGAGGACAGGGTTGATGACCACTGCTCTATCTCCCTTGTCGCCTCTTCTTATGGTCTCCTCCAGGACTTCTGCACAGACTCTTCCATCCTCTGAAACTCCTTACCCCAATCTAACTGTCTCCTTTTCTGTCCACCTCTAGGCGATCACTGAAAACCCTAGAAGTTATGACCTCTTGTTTTACTTTCACCTCTTGTATTACTTGCCTCTCCCTATTGGTTAATAAACTCTAACGAGCAGGGTCTTCTGATTCCTCTTGTATGGAATTGTATTGTAACGTTATTGTCTTCCCCCATGTTGTAAAACGCTGCACAAACTTTTTTATCAATACATAAATCTGTATTATAATAATAATAATGTTAGATCTTTTTTTCATCAATTAAAGGAAACCTGTACTGACACAAATATGTATGCTGGGATTGCTGATCCCCTTGAAAATACGTACAGCCTAGCTGTCATGCTGATCCAGTGCCTTTCACACTTTCTGAATCAGTGACCTGCAACATGTATACGGATCAGGTATTCTGACTTCACTAGTTGTATGTTTGTTCCAAGACCATCAAACCAGAGAGAGCCAGACAAATAACATTTTCAGGAAGTCAGCAATAGAAGCCTACAGATATTTTTCAGTGCAAGTTTCCATTAACTTTGTGCATCGACATGACCTTATCTCATCCATTAAATACAGCCACAAAAAAGAAAAACAGGTATTCAATGGAATGTTTTTCTTTTCTACATATTGCTGCCTGCAGTCAAATCTCTCTTATCTTTAGGCCTCCTCAATAACTCTTTCTAGAGACCTTGTTCATCTCCTCTTCTAAAACAATAGTGGGCAGACCTCATGGATTATAATTCCCTATTACTAAACAACAACGAGTGACTGGAACCAATGCTGCTGACATTATTACCACAGTTAATTATTGCCATAAAGCAATACTTTGATGAGTAGGTTAAAGAGAACTTTTAAAGTCCATTTGTAAATGTCCCAATATTTATCCGTACAGGTATTCTTTAACCTGTTAACATTGCCACACAAGTTACAATCTGATCATCTAATTTACTTGAGGTATACCAACACCTATTAAATATTATGGTCTACCTGATTGGCTATACATTGAATGGATTTCATAGGAAGGTCCTCACACTGCAATCTAAGAAGACTATAAGGAGGCTGTACAACAAAACTAATGCCGCGTACACACGGTCGGACTTTTCGGCTCCAAAAGTCCGACAGCCCGTCCAACAGACTTTCGACGGACTTTTGGCGGACTTTTGGCGGACTTGCGGCAGACTTTCTAACGAACGGACTTGCCTACATACGATCACACAAAAGTCAGACGGATTGGTACGTGATGACGTACACCGGACTAAAATAAGGAAGTTGATAGCCAGTAGCCAATAGCTGCCCTAGCGTGGGTTTTTGTCCGTCGGACTAGCATACAGACGAGCGGATTTCTGGGACCGGCGGAGTTACGACGTAAAGATTTGAAGCGTGTTCCAAATCTAAAGTCCGTCAGATTTGTGGCTGGAAAAGTCCGTCGAAAGTCCGGGGAAGCCCACACATGATCGGATTGTCAGCCGGCTTTGGTCCGTCAGACTTTTGTAGACGAAAAGTCCGACCGTGTGTACGCGGCATAACACTTGTTGTAGTAAGGAAACTGGTTCAATTAAATGCTTGCAGGCATGCTTGGGCCACCCCCCCCACCTCCCCGTTTCAGGTACCCACCTTCTCTTCTCCACTCCCCGCTGCTTTTTTTGCATGCCTGAAGTGAAGAGAAATTGCCCCAACATTCAGATAAGAGGGATCATATGACTCCCTTTCTATAATTCTCTCTCTCTCTATAATTCAGCACTGAGCCCCGGAGCAAGCATTTGCCAGGCTCAAGCATTATAATGTGGGGGAGGGGGGGGGGGGCAAACATAGCTTTCCATAAGTTCTGGCCAAATTGATTGGTTTGTGCTGTAGACTGTACACTTGCTGCAGAAGACTTTCAGACAATGGGGACATTATGGGAGACTGTACGAGATCACTATCATTACATCCTCTTTGCAAATCAATGCTACCACTACTGGGGTCCACAAAGGACAGCACAGCATGCAAAGAACTGCACATGGCCCTTGGACCACAAGTTGGACACCAAGGATCTAGAGTTCATACAGGGATTCTTCTAATAACTCCTGCAGAGTGGCCAGGGAGAAAAGGGTATACGCAAGAATAAGCAGCAGAAAGGGCTGACATTTAACTGTAGGGGCAAAGCACAGGTTTACTTCAAAGCCATATTTTTACAAGTCTAGCCCATTATATGTCTCCTATTCTTGAACTGGCAACACAAACAGGTACATTAGTTTGATATTTACCTTTTTATCTGTCTCATCTCTCTCCTCTGTAGCCAGCCCCTCTCTATTGGCAGTGGTATCCTGCACAAATAAAAGAGATAGAGAGATAGATAGAGAGAGAGAGAGAGCAAGAGAGAGAGAGAAAGAGAGAGACACAGATTGAGCAGGTTTCTGGTCATTTAAAAGGCCACTAAACCTTACGCACAAGCTGCTGATATACAGGATCAGTTAATATTACTATGTAAACTATATAGCCAAACGTCTGTGAATACCTGACCATCACACCAACCTATATGACCAAAGGTATGTTGACAACCCTCCAAATTATTGAGTTCACGTGTTTCTAATTATGCACCTCCAACTATGTGGTAACAGTTTGGAGAAGGCCCTTTTCTGTTCCAGAACAAAACCAACTCCATAAAGTCATAGTTTAATGAATTTGTTGTGGAGGAATTTGAGTGTCCTGCACAGAACCCTGACCTCAATGCTACTGAACACCTCTGAAGTGAATTAGAAAGAATAGCAAGCCAAGTCTTCTCATCCAACATTAGAACCTGACCATACCAATGCTCTTATGTCTGAAAAGGCACAAATTCCCCAGACAACTTCCAAAATCTTATGGAAAGTTTTCCCAGAGGGGTGAAGGCCATTATAGCCACAAAGAAGGAGCAAGCTCTATATTAACAGCCAGTGGTTTGGAATATGATATGATACAAGGCCATACAGGTTGACGATCAAGTTTTCACAAACGTTTGGCTATAAAGTGTATGTTCTTTAACTGTTTCATTAAAGTACACCTGTCATAGGAGTAAAATGAAGGCTGCTACTGCTGGTCTATTTCTGAAAATGCTAGTTTCCCAGCAGCATCTGGCTCAATACTTCTGAGTCAATGTGTGTGATGGAAAAATCTGGACAGCCGCACTCCGGATTGGAAAAGTGAAAAATAAAATCCTCTTTATTGAAAAAGTAATAACATGATTAAAATCCGTACATGGCTTTGTTGGGATAATGCAGCATAACCGCTAACGCGTTTCACGCTCCCATAGAGCGCTTACTCATAGCTGGTTTGTACGAAAGTGATCACCACTTATATACACATAATTTATCTACCACATGACTACATATTGATTATCTGATTTGAAACAGCTGATCGTTAGTCTGTGTGGGATCTTTTTGGCATAGATGTGATTGGATGTGCGTCCTATAGTGGAATCACTAATGAAGACATGAATATATAAATGAAATGTATTCATATTGGCAAATGTCAACATATATAAATAATAAAAAATTCTATTCAAGGTTTTTGAAAAACATGTTTGTTATTTTTCAAAACCACAATAATGAGATGGGTGCTGGAATTTGACGTTCAAACGTATAAATTATCATACGGATAGGCGCAAGTATGGGCAAACTATGTGAGCTGGTGGCTGCGGTATAATGTGAACGGTGTATAGGATGAGAATTGGAATTGGGTCTATATGCATGTGATAAAAAGATGTGCATCCAACACCACTATCAGTGTCTACAAGAAAATTGTATGGTGTATGGCTAGCCTAACTTTGCACAAATGTTTTTTACCACATGTGTACATGGTTCATTACCTTTTTTGCAAGGTTCCCATGTGTTTTGAGTTGATTTAAGAGCTGTGGTCTTCAAAGAGGTAGACCAGTTGTTTATTTCACATAGTAATTGGTTTAGTGAGATTGTTACTTATCTATTGATATAAACACATATATTGGAAGAACCTGTCATATGGTCACTGCCAATATTATACTATGTATAGAAAGAATAGAGACAGGTGCATAAACACTGCATTTTGTCCCGTTTTTATCTACCTCATATAGTTCTGCCCATACACTTGAAGACAACTCATCGAGAGATGTGATTGCTTCAAAGAAAGACGTTCAGCAACGTTAATGTTGTTACCTGATTGGGATTAATGCATCCCATACGGAGTGATGCAAGGTTTTAAATGAGCACTTTTGTGAAGCTGGAGTGGCGGGGTTATCAGAAAGTGATAAGTTTCACAATCATTTATATGTTGCAAAGAATAATATTCACACATGTAGGAATTGAAGCAAAAGCATTTATTCACATATAGACTCCTGTAAATCAGGAGACTTTTGGTCGCATTATTGCGACAGGACGCCAGTTTTCTGCCCAGCTTCCAATTCACATACGTCACCACGTTTTTTGAAAGTTGAAATCATCATGTATATACACATACACACACATATAAAGAATTGCTTTTCATCATTATTTTTATCTTTATGTCGTTAAAAATTTTTGCATATATTTATGCACCATACACACATATTTAGTCTTTTCTTGTAGACACTGATAGTGGTGTTGGATGCACATCTTTTTATCACATGCATATAGACCCAATTCCAATTCTCATCCTATACACCGTTCACATTATACCGCAGCCACCAGCTCACATAGTTTGCCCATACTTGCGCCTAACCGTATGATAATTTATACGTTTGAACGTCAAATTCCAGCACCCATCTCATTATTGTGGTTTTGAAAAATAACAAACATGTTTTTCAAAAACCTTGAATAGAATTTTTTATTATTTATATATGTTGACATTTGCCAATATGAATACATTTCATTTATATATTCATGTCTTCATTAGTGATTCCACTATAGGACGCACATCCAATCACATCTATGCCAAAAAGATCCCACACAGACTAACGATCAGCTGTTTCAAATCAGATAATCAATATGTAGTCATGTGGTAGATAAATTATGTGTATATAAGTGGTGATCACTTTCGTACAAACCAGCTATGAGTAAGCGCTCTATGGGAGCGTGAAACGCGTTAGCGGTTATGCTGCATTATCCCAACAAAGCCATGTACGGATTTTAATCATGTTATTACTTTTTCAATAAAGAGGATTTTATTTTTCACTTTTCCAATCCGGAGTGTGGCTGTCCAGATTTTTCCATCACACACATACCATTGGAATAGCAATTGCCGGCACCTGGGGCTCTCACAATCATCCACATAGCGGAGGACGGGAAACTTGACCCGATCACCTAGAGCGGTGGTAATTATCCTACTTCTGAGTCAATGATTCAGAACAAGCATGTAAAAATGAAAATTCTAAAAAAGAAAAACTGAATCTCTACTTATTTTTGGTCAGTGATTTAAAGAGTACAGTAGCAAAACCATAAGTATAACAGCCAGGCAAGTAGAAACACCAGATGAGCGTCACAAATGACAGCTTACTTTCTCCTGACAGGTGTACAGTATCTCTGTTTCCATCTTAGCTTCTATTATTCCTAGCTAGATCCCATTTACTTTAATTTAATACTTAAAGAATTGTCTTCTCCCGATGTGGGGGAGCCATTCCCACCGGGAGAAGACAGAGATTATCGCTGGTGGCTATAGCAGCTGCTAGCGATAATCACAAGAGAATTTGTCAGTCTGTCTGTACCCAAGTTGATCGATCGATCAGCTTGGTACATTCAGCCTGCCCATTTCCTGCTGAACCGGCTGGGATTCGAACTGGCTATGGCTGTCCTAAGGGAGGATTATAGCCCTGTCAGTTGCCATCTGTGTCCCATAGGGGAGATTTCCATTAGGGTCCTTTCACACTGGGGCGGTTTGCAGGTGCTATTGCGCTAATAATAGCGCCTGCAAACCGACCCGAAAGTGCCGCTGCTTTAATTCCAGTGTGAAAGCCCCGAGGGCTTTCACACTGGAGTGGTGCGCTGGCAGGACGGTAAAAAAAGTCCTGCCAGCAGCATCTTCGGAGCGGTGAAGGAGCGGAGTATATACCGCTCCTTCACCGCTCCTGCTTATTGAAATCAATGGGACGGCGCGGCTATACCGCCGATCTTGGTGACTAGTGTACCAATGTTTTTCTTCTCCCTATCTCTTACCCAGCTAATGTGACCCCAGTGCTGATGGAAAGAGACAGGCAATTAACACCCTACTTATCAACACTGATGATATCAGGACGCCAGTGGCTGGATGGCTGAAATGGTGCACAATAAAAACCTGTGGCGTTGTGTAACTAAAAGGCAGGTTTGATCCACCTACTGGCATGTATACATTTTTGGGCAATTTTTAGACATTTTGTCAAGGCACCCCTGAAAAAAACCTCAAGGTATCGCAGGGTGCCTGGGCACTCTGGTTGAAAATGGCTGGGTTAATGTGTGGATGTTGGCTGGGGAAATAACAGTCCACCACTGATATGCATAACATAGTAGAAAAGTTCAAAGGTAGCAGGTGAAAGTAATAAGTCGCATACTAATATCATCCATTAAACAATGAAGCTGTGCTACATTTAGAAGCTTTATCCAATTTAACAAATTCTTGGTCACCCACAGCCGACCAATTTCACAGATCATCTAAAAGGCTCAGCAGGAGGAGTAGAAGGATTAGAATGACTTAAGCCTGTGCTGTGTACCTTCCAGTCTATATGTTTCCTGCTTCACCAATCCAAGGCAGGCTTGAATCTGAATTGGCTGTTAGTCCCTTTTTTTTTTTTTTACTGTATGTCAGAGGCAGGAAGATGTCTGCACTTCAGCAAGTGTTCAGTTGTGCTCCAAGATTAATCTGATTACAGAAATATGAGAGTGGGGTGGAGTGGTGCATTAAAGCAGGGCCTACACTGTAGATAAAAATGAAAGCTCCAACAAGGTTGGCCCCCCTTATGCATCTCAAGGATTCATTTTCAGTGTTGATTGGAGGGTACCATCGAGGTCATTCACACCTAACCCGTGTCTACCTATTCATTTCCTGTGGGCTCCTAACAGGATATAAACTTACTTGATTCACTTTTGGTTAGTGCCAATATATCTATGTATTGGGGTGCACTGAAGAGTCAAAGAATGGAATGTTTCTCCAAAATGCATAGGTATCAATTCAGCCTTATTGAATCACGTGACCAGTTCCTTTCCCTGCCTCTGTACATATTCCAAATGCTGCACAGTAATGCCGCGTACACGCGATCGCACATTCCGACAACAAAATCCATGTTTTCTTTTCCGACGGATGTTGGCTCAAACTTGTCTTGCATACACACGGTCACACAAATGTTGTCGGAAATTCCGAACGTCAAGAACGCGGTGATGTAAACCACGTACGACGAGCCGAGAAAAATGAAGTTCAATAGCCAGTGCGGCTCCTCTGCTTGATTCCGAGCACGCGTGGAATTTTGTGCGTCAGAATTGTGTACACACAATCGGAATTTAAGGGAACGGATTTTGTTGGCGGAAAATTTGAGATCCAGATCTCAAACTTTGTTTGTCGGGAATTCCGACGGAAAATGTCCGATGGAGCCCACACACGGTCAAAATATCCGACAACAAGCTCCCATCGAACATTTGTTGTTGGAAATTCCGACGTGCGTATGCAGCATAACCGTACATAAACATATAAGAGAGTTGAATTCATATTTGGAAACTTCACTCTGTGGTACTTCTGTAATAACTTATTCATGTTATAATATTAAAACATCATAATGTTCTCTGTGACATTAAAAAGAATGGTTATGGCGTACCCATGCTTTTAAATTATCTCTAACGTCAAAACTTGAATTTGTCTTCCTTGGTGTGTTTTCCTCAGTATGTCAAAGCTGAATCATGAAAAAAATTGCTCCCAAGATTCAGCAACGGCTATGCTTGTTCTGCTCCCACGTGATGATTGACGAGGGTGGACAAACAAACCTAGTTTGAGAGAGTCTTACGTACCAACAAATTTCGTGATTTCAATAGTTCCTCTTTTAAAACAATATTCAGCTTTATAGTTAGCGATTGTTCTTTAATCCAGGGAATGAAAAATATATTGCAGGAATTATGATAGCAGCAAACTATTCTGTAACTGATTTCCTTTAGACATCTTTGGCCACGGGCCTGGGATCTGGACAAGCACACCAATGTGTAGACAAATGTCAGACCTGGCGATACATCCATCTTTCGTTTTCTAAACTATAAAGGGTCACTCGTTCCTCCTGCACAACATTGGACTGTGTGTAGGTGACGCCGAATGGGTTTATCTGGTAGACGCAGAGTGTATTTGGCAGCGCTCGGCACCGGCTGAGCCAGCGGGATTTGATGTATATGTAATCTGTCTCTAAACACTCGTGGCTTCCTTCTCTGTGTGATAAATTGTTTCTTCTGCAAATAAACTCCACTTACAACAGACAGGTCAGCTATTTCATTTATCAGTTTGGGGCAGCAGATTGTTACGGGATCTTAAAACATTTGCTGTTTATTCTGGATTAAAGGGGTGACGGCACCAGAGACACTGAAAGAAGCCCAACACGTTATTTAGAATCTATCTATCTATCTATCTATCTATCTATCTATCTATCTATCTATCTATCTATCTATCTATCTATCTATCTATCTATCTATCTATCTATCTATCTATAATAAGTCTGAGTAGGTCATGGCAACCACAGGACTTTATTTAGGAAAATAGAAGTAAATAACGGACGATTAATATGCTCACCGTTTCCACAGGATTTGCTCCATCTTGATAAAAATGGACTGAGCCCCAATGAAACATCGGACACCTTAAATGTCTGTTCTTTACTTCTATTCTCCTTCTGCAAGTCCTGTGAGTGCCTTGAACCAATCAGGCTTATCTACTGCAATTTTTACCATAAAGCACCCAGCGGATTTCCACTAATGTGTGCAGCGGCTACCGTTGACATTGTATTTTTTCATAAATATGTAGCAGAAACCTTAATCTTTGGTGAGGCCACTTCGTAACACTCTCTGCCTCCTTTTACAATTGGCATCCCCCTACCACCACTAGGACTAGTCACACTAGCAACTCCACACCACTCACGCCCACAACATTATCCCTTTGTATACTCTTCAAGGTCATATACAGGGCACAGTTGAGCCTAGAGCCCCACACAGCACCCAACCTCAACCCATACACAGCTTTACCGTGAATTAAATGGCATGTACTGTAAGTTGCTCAGTGACACCAGCATCACAGCCTCGTCTATGGGCTGTCCTAGGGGACGTAACTCTGGCATGGATCTTGAATACAGTGTAGCTGACTCTTGTTCATCTCCCAACACACACCAGGTAGCAGATTTCTTATTCTACTGATAGCTCAGGTACAGTAAGTGGGAGGGTTGCCCTGGTACATATCTTTAGGACTTGGGGAGGACACCCCACACCACACACAGAATGATGACACACAAGGTCATCTCATGCACTGATAACACCTACAACCCATCCATGGATTAAATAGTCCTACCACTCTGTGGTTTCAGTAAGAACTTGAGTACATCACTCCTCCAGACTCGTAATCCCCACTGCTCCCCTATGACGAGCATCTTTTGCCCCATAAAGATAGCCAGCTGCTATGACCTGTGACAACACCATCTTCCACACCATAAGATTAATTACACATCTGCCCCCCCCCCCCCCCCCGTATTCACAAATTTTATTACTTCTACGTGGTACAAACAGAGGTCACCCTTGGACTGATGACACCTCCATACCAGACAGATGACTCCATTATTTACTGCCAAGTCAAAAGATTTATGAACTCTACCCCCCCTCCCCCATAATTATAACAATATATAATATATATAAGATATATATATATATATATATATATATATATATATATATATATATATATATATATCTTATATATAAGATAGTATTGCCTAACTTCATGGGAGTGGCCCCTTTATTCATATACTACAGTATGAGCAGCACATTGGTTTGGACCCCTGGCCTTCAGTTGTGGTTCCTGCTTAAAGAGTATTATTGAACAGGCTCACCAGTCTACTATCCAAAGTCAGAGCCAGGTGAGCAGATGCATTTTGGGATATTTTACAACAAAACAAATTGAGTTAACATTCATAAAATATCTGTGCAGAAAAGTCCTCATCCTTGCATTATACAGCTTACTATACCAGATAAACTCCAGGCAGACATAAAATACATAAACAAATTCTGGTCTTTATTCAGCAATATACCCTAAATGTATGTTTAAACCATGCAGTGTAAGTATCTGAATTTAACCTGTTTTCAGTTTAATGCGGTCTCTGTACAGCTTGGCTCAGACTGGGGGAGGGAGAAGCAGCACAAGGATCCAGTCAGTTGTGCTGCAGTGCAAGGAGCATGCTGACAGAAGCAGAGAGCGGGATGATAGAGAGATGAGCTCTTTTCAGTGTTCAGTCACAGGCTGGGGGAGAAGTATAACTGGACTGCAGCAGCAGAAAATTGGGTCTCCTGCCCTGTCAGATAGGGCTGCGCTGTGTGGCAGAGCTGTGTATATTTCAAAACTACATAGACAGAGATGCAATTGCTTCGGCAGGTAAACCCTCCTCCTTATATGTATTCCCATCTGTGTATTCAGCTGTTTACCAGCAGTACTGCGGTGTTGAATGTCCAAGCTATTCTATGTGCACTAAAGCAGCAAGCAGTGAATACTATAATGCCGCGTACACGCGGTCGGACTTTTCGGCTACAAAAGTCCGACAGCCCGTCCGACAGACTTTCGACTGACTTTTGATGGACTTGCGGCGGACTTGCGGCACACTTTCTTATGAACGGACTTAAAATAAACTTAATTGCGCTAGCAAAAATGAAAACAATTAAATAAAAATGCTAAGAAGACACCATACGTGTGATAACAGTGAGTGCATAAAAATCTTATCCAAAAGTGCAAAAAATAATAAATAAAAGTCAATAATCATAGGCAAACGCCGTCTATAATCAGTCCATAATGATGTGAATCGCATTAAATCAAACAAGAAAAAGTCCGCTTCATGTGTTTCATCACCACACACCAAGGATTGATGAGCCAAAATACTTCTGATCGAGTGTACATTGATAGCGATGAGAGAAGTAATAGATGTGCGCTTACCCCAAGTGTTGGACCTCCCCTGTGGCAAGGTCTTGTGAGCTTGCAGATTTCACCCTCTGCAGGGACAAGTTGTTAATCTCCTGGTCCTGACGGCGTGTACCACCGACTTCCGTGTGGCCGGGATGATCCAACTATTCGAACCTCAGAGGGGGGACTCGGAGATGGAAAAGTCCATATACAGGAGAAGGAAGCAAACGGGTGCCCCGTAGACGTCACGTATGACGAAACATGTAGGGCGTGGCCTCGCAGTGCTAGCCATCACGCGTTTTGAAGAATTTGTTTGCACGGGCGTTCTGCCTTTGAATATGCCGGCTTTTTTAATGATATTTTTTTATCTGAGTTTTAAATGATCTCTTGTGGTTTGTTTTAACCAATAAATACCCAATAAATACCCTAAAACGATATCACACTATTGGAGTTTTTTCTCCGTTTGCTTCCTTCTCCTGTATATGGACTTTTCCATCTCCGAGTCCCCCCTCTGAGGTTCGAATAGTTGGATCATCCCGGCCACACGGAAGGCGGTGGTACACGCCGTCAGGACCAGGAGATTAACAACTTGTCCCTGCAGAGGGTGAAATCTGCAAGCTCACAAGACCTTGCCACAGGGGAGGTCCAACACTTGGGGTAAGCGCACATCTATTACTTCTCTCATCGCTATCAATGTACACTCGATCAGAAGTATTTTGGCTCATCAATCCTTGGTGTGTGGTGATGAAACACATGAAGCGGACTTTTTCTTGTTTGATTTAATGCGATTCACATCATTATGGACTGATTATAGACGGCGTTTGCCTATGATTATTGACTTTTATTTATTATTTTTTGCACTTTTGGATAAGATTTTTATGCACTCACTGTTATCACACGTATGGTGTCTTCTTAGCATTTTTATTTAATTGTTTTCATTTTTGCTAGCGCAATTAAGTTTATTTTATGTTTGTCACTTCATAGATATTTGGAGTTTTATTTGCAGCTGCACCTTTTTGTTTACACGCATTGCTCATTAGCGCAGGTTGACTCTACCATTTTTATGAACGGACTTGCCTACATACGATCACACAAAAGTCAGACGGATTCGTACGTGATGACATACACCGGACTAAAATAAGGAAGTTGATAGCCAGTAGCCAATAGCTGCCTTAGCGTGGGTTTTTGTCCGTCGGACTAGCATACAGACGAGCGGATTTCGGGGTCCGGCGGAGTTACGACGTAAAGATTTGAAGCATGTTCCAAATCTAAAGTCCGTCAGATTTGCGGCTGGAAAAGTCCGCTGAAAGTCCGGGGAAGCCCACATACGATCGGATTGTCCGCCGTATTTGGTCCGTCTGACTTTTGTAGACGAAAAGTCCGACCGTGTGTACGCGGCATAAGAGCTTGTGTTAAGAGGTTATGCACAATTACCTGACAGCTAGTACTTAGCATCAGTCAAGCTAATTTTTTTATAACGCAGGTAAAAGTCTTTACATTTAGCCAATTCATGAAGATCAGCGTGAACAAAGCTTACTCTATCATTTCTGTTGGACATAACAGTGACCAGCAGCTAGTCTTGTCACCGGCTTCACTTGCACGCATCTGAACATCTTTCACTTTCTAAATCAGCATCAAAGCCAAGTGCTTTCCTACCTGTAGGGGTAGTTGCTTGTCATTCCTCTTGTGGCTCTTTACTCCACTGACTTGCTGCTGGTGTATTAATAGCTGCCTTGCAACTTGAAAAGCCTGAAGAGGGGAGGAAAAAAGACAACACAAACATGTCAGTTTAACCACTTGAAGACCCGGCCTTTTCTGGCACTTTTTGTTTAAATTAGTATTTTTTGCTAGAAAATTACTTATAACCCTCAAACATTTTATATATATATATTTAGCAGAGACCCTAGGGAATAAAACGGCAATCATTACAATTTTTTATGTCACTATGTAATTATGTTTTTTATGGTATTTGCGCAGCAATTTTTCAAACACTATTTTTTTGGAAAAAAATACACTTTAATGAATTAAAAAAAAAAAAAAAACACATCATATACTCCAATTTTTTAATCGAATATGAAAGATGATGTTACATCGAGTAAATAGATACCCAACATGTCACGCTTTAAAATTGCACACGCTTGTGGAATGGCGACAAACTACGGTACTTAAAATCTCCATAGGCAACGCTTTATTTAAAAAAACAAAACAAAAAGGACAATTGTTTACTTCCAGCCTGGACTGGAAGTGACATCATGACGTCGCTCAGGTCCTCCAAGGTTATAGAGGCGATCCAAGACAATCTAGTTTCTCGGGAGCGCCGGTGGAAACGGTAAGCTTGAGAAACACCAGCGAGCGCTTCTGAAAGCATTCCAGCAGCTAATAAGCCACTCAGAACGCTTTCATGAGAAAGACAGCCACTGGCTGGAGAAAAAATACCGGTGTTATGGCTGATATCTTTAGCCATAATCCTGGTAAACCATTTATAAACTGCAACGTTCTCTCTGTGGACTACAGAACACACCCTGCTATGGAGAAGAGGGGAGGGCGAGCTGTAGTCCTGTCCTAGGCTGATCAGCCTCCTGTCCCATTGATATAGTATGGTGAGTGAGCGTGGTCAGCCTTTGGAACGGGAGTACGTTATTGGCAAGTAATAGAAATAACGCAACACAGGCCTGGTAAGCTGCAATATACAGTGGCAAGAAAAAGTATGTGAACCCCATAAAATTAATGGGTTTTCTGCAGTAATTTGTATAAAATGTATACCTTATGTGATCTGATCCTCATCTAAGTCACAACAACAGACCAGCACAATATGCTTAAGCAAATTTGCTAGCACGTTTAAATTAAACATTATGCAGGCATGATGCCCCCCCCCGCCCCCAATTCCTAAACACTTACCTGCCTCCTCTCATGATCCAGCGCTATCCAGGCAACCCCGCTCTCCCCTCTTCCTAGTCTCACAGGAGACACAGGCAGTTGCAGGAGCCATAGGGGGCGGTTGAGGAGGGAGTGGGTGGCGCTGTGACACACACAGGGCAGGTAAGGAGCACACCCGCACGAGTGCCCCCTTAGCACACAGCTTGCTGAGGGGGCACCCACAGGAAAGGAGCAGAAGACCGCGACAGCGGGGGACTCCAGAAGAGAAGGTAAGAGACTGCTCTGTGCAATACCATTGTACAGAGCAGGTAAGTATGACATCTATTTTCACTTTACAATAAATGTAAAGTTGCTTTTTGCATAAGTGTAGGCACAACCCCCTTGTCCAACATGTCCAGGCCTGACCTTGCAAGAAGTAGAAGGACTACAGAGCAGATCTGAGAGAGCAAAAGCTGCATGAAAAGGTTCTCCATAACATCCTTGGATAAACATACAGGTTTTTTTTTTTTAATGTTTGCAGGTGTACAAGAAGGAATGATAGTAAAGACGGATTAAAGGTGACTATTCAAGAATATTACAATGTATAATATCTATATATATGTAACAAGAGACAGAGTTTGAAATCTTCATTAAACAAAGTTTTTCACTTTGGTTTCCTCTATTCTCTTACCCGAGCTCAATGAATATATTTCATCAGCATCGCTGGACTCTCTTTCAAGATGACTGCCGCCACCAACAGCAGCTATAAAGTTGTGCAGAAATGGCCTATTATTATTTATTGGGATGTTACCCAGAGTCCATTTGAAGGCATTTTACCAAATGACTCCGCTAATCTTGGCTAGGTCCTAGTGGACTGTGCAGGACATTAGCGCTGCAAAAGTCATCCGATATTGTACAGGCAGATGAGCCAGGGCCTGTACCGCAGTCATTTCACACACATAAAACTAAGGACTTCATCACTGAAGCAGGACAAATCCTCAGCCCGGGGTGGAGGGGTCTGTGGGGGCTAGGAGTATGTTAAAAAAAAAAAGAAGGTAGCACTCCGGCTTAATTAAAATATCTGATACTGTTTTACTATCAGTAACCATTGAAATGACAAAAAATAACTAATTAAAACTTTTATCTACTTTCCATCTAAGGTAGGGCTACATGTGTATTTTGTAACAGCGAAGTAATGCCACATATATTGCTAGTAATTCGTTGCTAGGAGTAGCAAATGATCTGTAAGCAGTGAAACAAAGGGTCACCTATCATCTTCGATAAAAAAAAAATATATAACATAGTAGTGATTAAAAACGCATGATCACGCAATGATCAAGTTTTCAGCAACTGATCACTGCTAAGCAGTGCTGGATTACCAACTAGGCAGAGTAGGCTGACCTACAGGCCCCACACCATTTAACAGACCCACGACAATGAATCAAAATAATACTGATTTGATCCTGAAAGAAAATAACCATAAGCGTTCTTAATTTTTTTTACAAAAGATAGAAAAAAAATAATCAACTGAAAGAAATGATTTTAGATTAAAGACTCGACAGAGAAAATACTGTACTAATGTAAACATAAAGAACATAAATGGGCGGCACAGTGGTGTAGTGGGTAGCACTTTCGCCTAGCAGTAAAAAGGGCTGCTGGTTCGAATTCCAAACCATGACACTACCTGCCTGCAGGGCCGTTTTTAAGGCAGGGCAAAAGGGGCAGCTGCCCTGGGCCCTGTCATTGTTGTGGGGCCCAAAGCAGCTGCCTTATACTTGCCAACTATCCTGGTTTAAATTCCCTTGTCCCTTGAGGTTTTAGTCCTGTGCCGTGTCCCAATATCTCAGTGTGAAGTGCTGCTACTAATGCTGCCCAGCTCTGCCCTATTGTTGTGTAAAGATGACTCACCTGCAGACCCTGTGTTTACATGTAAATTACCAGCATTCATATGTAAATAGCAACGGAATTCATATGTAAATAGAGGCGGCCGGCGGCATTGATATGTATATCATGCCCCCCTGAGGTCTTATCCACTATAATCTCTAGCAACCAATCAACAAGCAGAAATCATGTGCTGTAACCTCTAGCAACTAATCAGTGAGCCGTAATGTGTGCTGTAACCCCTAGCAACCAGTCAGTGAGAGGTGATGATAAACTGTAACCTCTGGCAACCAATTGCAATAGCTGCCTGATCTGATTCAGTAAACTGATTTTGAGTCTAGCTGCTATTTATTGTATGTCTCAGAGCAGGTGGAGAGCGAAACTGCATGGGGGGGCCCCTAGAAAAGTTTTGCCCAGGGTCCAATCAATATTAAAGACGGCCCTGCCTGCCTGGAGTTTGCATGTTCTCCCTGTGCCTCTGTGGGTTCCCTCCCGGTACTCCGGTTTCCTCCCACACTCCAAAGACATGCTGGTAGGTAATTCGGGTCCTGTCTAAATTGTCCCTAGTATGTATGAATGTGAGTTGGGGACCTTAGATTGTAAGCTCCTTGAGGGTACTGATGTGCATGTACAATGTACACTACCGTTCAAAAGTTTGGGGTCACATTGAAATGTCCTTATTTTTGAAGGAAAAGCACTGTACTTTTAAATGAAGCTAACTTTAAACTAGTCCTAACTTTAAACAAATATACTCTATACATTGCTAATGTGGTAAATGACTATTCTAACTGCAAATGTCTAGTTTTTGGTGCAATATCTACATAGGTGTATAGAGGCCCATTTCCAGCAACTATCACTCCAGTGTTCTAATGGTACAATGTGTTTGCTCATTGGCTCAGAAGGCTAATTGATGATTAGCAAACCCTTGTGCAATCATGTTCACACATCTAAAAACAGTCTAGCTCCTTCCAGAAGCTACAAAACTGACCTTCCTGTGAGCAGATTGAGTTTCTGGAGCATCACATTTGTGGGGTCAATTAAACGCTCAAAATGGCCAGAAAAAGAGAACTTTCATCTGAAACTCGACAGTCTATTCTTGTTCTTAGAAATGAAGGCTATTCCATGCGAGAAATTGCAAAGAAATTGAAGATTTCCTACAACGGTGTGTACTACTCCCTTCAGAGGACAGCACAAACAGGCTCTAACCAGAGTAGAAAAAGAAGTGGGAGGCCGCGTTGCACAACTAAGCAAGAAGATAAGCACATTAGAGTCTCTAGTTTGAGAAACAGACGCCTCACAGGTCCCCAACTGGCATCTTCATTAAATAGTACCCGCAAAACACCAGTGTCAACATCTACAGTGAAGAGGCGGCTGCGGGATTTTGGGCTTCAGGGCAGAGTGGCAAAGAAAAAGCCATATCTGAGACTGGCCAATAAAAGAAAAAGATTAAGATGGGCAAAAGAACACAGACATTGGACAGAGGAAGACTGGAAAAAAGTGTTGTGGACGGATGAATCCAAGTTTGAGGGGTTTGGATCACAAAGAAGAACGTTTGTGAGACGCAGAACAAATGAAAAGATGCTGGAAGAATGCCTGACGCCATCTGTTAAGCATGGTGGAGGTAATGTGATGGTCTGGGGTTGCTTTGGTGCTGGTAAGGTGGGAGCTTTGTACAGGGTAAAAGGGATTCTGAATAAGGAAGGCTATCACTCCATTTTGCAACGCCATACCATACCCAGTGGACAGCGCTTGATTGGAGCCAATTTCATCCTACAACAGGACAATGACCCTAAACACACCTCCAAATTGTGCAAGAACTATTTACAGCAGAAGCAGGCAGCTGGTATTCTATCGGTAATGGAGTGGCCAGCACAGTCACCAGATCTGAACCCCATTGAGCTGTTGTGGGAGCAGCTTGACCGTATGGTACGCCAGAAGTGCCCATCCAACCAATCCAACTTGTGGGAGCTGCTTCTAGAAGCGTGGGGTGCAATTTCTCCAGCTTACCTCAATAAATTAACAGCTAGAATGCCAAAGGTGTGCAATGCTGTAATTGCTGCAAAAGGAGGATTCTTTGATGAAAGCAAAGTTTGATGTAAAAACAATGTTATTTCAAATACAAATCATTATTTCTAACCTTGTCAATGTCTTGACTCTATTTTCTATTCATTTCACAATGTATGGTGGTGAATAAGTGTGACTTTTCATGGAAAACACAAAATTGTTTGGGTGACCCCAAACTTTTGAACGGTAGTGTATATGTAAAGCACTGCGTAAATTGACTGTGCTATATAAGTAACTGAAATAAAATAAAATAAATAAATAAACCATATAGAGATGACGCAATTTATAGCCTCGCTGTTAACAATCCCAATCCCGCAGACTATACCAGTCCAAATCATGAATCGTACCAGCGATTTGGTTCTCATATACAAAGCCCTGAATAGGATGGTGCACTCACGTACCCACACCATGTGGGTACCCCTAGGAAGGGAGTGTTTACTTTTTATTAAACGCCTTTACAATATTATACTATGGAGCTTTTTTTCTTTTATTCATGATTTGGAACGCTACTAATTAGTTGGAAATCAACACCTGCATATCGTTAGAGCCCAGGAGTGGCTCCCAAGCGTGTTTTGACATAGTTTGGGTACCGTGTCACACGCTCTGAGGTGAGCGCATAGGCTTTTGGGGATCACCGGAGAGCACTGAAGCATGTTGTATGTTCTGCACTGTTTTGATGAGCATGATGGAAATCACTTTTGATGGACACTGGATTTGTGCACTTTGTATACATTTTTCATGAACGTTTATGGATTTTACATATCGTTTTGTTGAAGGAGTGGATACTCTTTCTAACCTGAGTTGGCACTTGAATTTTCAGTATTTTATGCATATTGCACTTTATTTACTGTATCACTAAATAATGTTTCACAGATTATAATATTGTTTTAGGTACATCCTTTGGACATTCACACACTTTATATATTTATTTATTCACTGATATTGTATTATTTATTTTTATTTTCTAGCGCAAAACGCATTTTTCTTATTTTAATTGCTATTTGCACGAGTATGAAACGTGATTATTGTTTGCAGCTTGTTATCACTACGCACTTATTTTAGAGGCATTAACCCATTGGTGGCTCGCAAGATCCTTTTGATATTTTTTGCTTGCTGGGCCTGGTGGGCCATTTAGCGCACCGCACAGCAGCTCAGACCCTCATAGGACTTTCGCTCTTTTACGCCTGTAAAGCAATATTGCTGAAATGGAAACAATCAGACGCGCCCTCTCTAAATTTCTGGAAAGCCCTGGTCAATTCTACAATACCATTATATAAAGCCACATATCTCTCCCATGGGGTGTATTGCAAAATTTGACAAAGTATGGCTTGACTTCACCTCCACTAATGCTGCTCAAGCATAATAAGTTTATCTGATACAGATTGACTACTCCATCCATACTAACACCTGCTCCCTCATGATACTCCCCTATATTTGAATTCTAGGCCTAGTACCAAAGTTCTCTCTTGAGAAACTACACCTCTACCGAAGATGAGTAGCCCACTATCCTTTCATAATTCTCCAAATGGAGTGACTAAGCAGTGGTGTTTTATTGTTTGTATTGTTTTTTTTTTGTTTTTTTTTCTGTCGCTAATAGTATTGTTTAGGTAGATAACTTGTTAGGTACCGGTTTACGTGGTACTTTTTCGAGCCGGAGAATGCCCCAAGGCTCTGTTTTTGTAACTCTGTTACCCCTTTTGAAAAACCAATAAAGGGAATTAAAAAAAAAAGTACATAAACCATAGACATCAGGTTTACATTACAATTTGTCTCCTAAAAGCCCATCTTCTTTCAGCTGTCAGTTTGTAAAAAATGTTGGTGCAGCCTAAGTATTTGTAATGTACAGTAGTGATGCTAATCTCCATTTGGCGACCATCATGCACACTGCTTAGTTTAATGTCATCCCACTAGAGCACATGAACGAGAAACCTTTAGAAACCTGCAAACCCCCAGAATTTCGATTGCCTAGGGGCCTCCACAGAGTTTAATGCAGCACTGCTACCAAGTATAAGCACGGATTTGGTCCGAACTTATGTAGCGGTCAACTGCAGCCAGGGCATTCCCCCTGCCGCGGCTGCACATACACAAAGAGGTGGACATACTTGAGACATCAAGAAACAGAACAAGGGCGCACACACCGCTTCAGGCAAAAAGTGGACACGTCCGGTCCAAGGTACTAATCCCGGCTCATCACCATAGGTAATGTCAAGAAGAGAAAAAAAATTGATCGCACACTTGAATCCAAACAATTCAAGTGTGCACACTGCTTTTAATGTGAAACGCGTCAACTAATCATCCTTGCAATTTTGTCTGGCTTATGACAATAGAGAACTTTCAACAGCATCCTTTGGATTCGAGTGTGCGATCAAATTTTCTTCCTCTTTTCTTCATACTTGAGATATCATTGACCAAATATGGCGACGCGGCTATGACTCCGGTCAACAACATATGGCTAAGTGGCCATGTTAGCTTAATGATGTCACAAGCGTCCCTGCACCTTTGTGTATGGGGAATGACCTGGCTGCAGTTGACTGGGTGGCAGTGGACAAGAGTGACAGCTTCCTTCTTGTTTCAGTCAGAACCGAGTTCGGACTAAACCTGTGCTCATCCCTAATCACTACGATATGTTACAGATATAGTTTACCCAAAAGGGAGCCATTTTTTTCCATCCTTTGAGCAACTGGTTGCTACTTTTAGTCATGTCACAGGATCCCTTGATGGGCTTCAATTGATTGCGAGTATCATATTTAAAGGGTAACTCCACTTTTATGGGGGAAAAAATAGCAAATAAAAAAATACTAATAATATAGCGTGTACAATTGCGACACAAGTCCTATTGTAATTGAATGTTATTAAAAATTACCTTTCCTTTTCAATCTGCAGCTCTGTAATTTTCTGCGCAATATGGCTACATGGAGGTGTTCTGTACACACAGTGTGTACAGAACGCCCCTCAGAAACATCATTTCCTGCTTGTGTGATTGGCTCACTGATTTTCCCAGAAGTCTATGCTAAGATACAAGTCAGATTTTTGACATCCCCTGCAACAAAAATGTCATTTTTGGTAAGATACTCCCAATAGGAAATAGTATCTAAAAGGGATGCAGACCCTGTAATATTTCTCATTAGAGCCCTGATTCTGCAGCAGCTGGTTGATATTTATGAAACCACTCCCATTAGACTCACTTAACACAGGGGCATAGAGGAACAGCGATTTCTTCAGAATAACAAAAGGTAGGAATCTACAACAAAGTTTGTTAAAATCCCTGCAATGTACATAGATCGTCCAGAGGTGGGATTTTTTTTTCTCAACAAAAGTGGAGTTACGCTTTAAGCAAAAAGTCTCCCATGTACCTGCTGCATAGGAGAGCAACTAATGGACGTTACAAAAGGTGAATAAAGTAAACTTACATTACTTTGCTTTAAAGCATGTAGACAGAATGATAAATGTCAACCTGAAATATCACATTTTTCCTTTGCAGCTGAAAGTTTTTCAGTATTATGTAATCATTTGTTTGGATGCATGCAAATTTTGCTCTATGTTTATTGCACCTCTTGCCAACCATGTAATGCATATATGCGGTGGCAAGAAAAGTGGGTTTTAATGCCTAGACACTGCACATATACACCCATGGTGGCCTAAGGTTTTGTGCTGAGAGCATGATCACTGTGCACTCCTATCTCACTGACTGAGCTTTTACTGACAGCTCTCGGTCACAGTTTCTGATTGGGAGTCGGGGGATGGCCTCCCAATCATGTGACTGCTGTGAGAGCCAATCACAGCAATCACATGATATAGATCCCCGTGATTAAGCTCTGAGGGGGTGGAACAAAATGTGTTGGGGGCGTGGCCTGGCAGGAGTCCAGGCTGAGACAGCCATTCACTTCACAACTAACGGGTTTGCATTGATGTGCAGCTTTCGGGACACATCCTTTATCACATGATATAGAAGCCATGGCGCCTCCTGGGCATTAATGCCTGCATAAAGGGGTTAAACACAAACAATCTCAGCTCCATAATTCATATGCTGTAGTGCTGGGGCATTTCATACACGACGCCCCCAGACTGCCATTTTGAATAGAATTTTACAGAAAATTAAAGTGGCTGCAGATTGAAAAGGAAATGTAAGCTTTATTAACATTAAAATCTGGTATGTCTGGCTCTTCCCGATGGCCACCCCCAGCCATGCATGTGAATGTGGTGTAACTGATATCCTACATGTCCTGCATTAAACCCAACTGAAAACAAAAATACTACAAACCATAAAGTTAAATGCAGTCCTAAAATTATTAACGTGTTATTGAACTTCAAAAGTCCTTTGCTATGTTATTAAATAGGCAGCTTTTATGAACCCCTTCCCACCGCCGCTTCCCGACCAGTGACGGCCCGTCCACTAGGGGAGCACGAGCGCCGCCTCCCTATCCATGCATCTACATTCAGGGGTGACGGATGCATGGACTCCATGGGGGGGGGGCCTTTTTTGAAGCATGTGATTAGAGTCAGAGGCTCTAATAGGCATCAAAAAAGGGTGGTCTCGGGGCTCCGAGCCCACCCAGTTGTTAAAATAGCAAACGGATATTCGCTATTGTAACACTGAATCTCCTACAGGCCAATCAGGACGCGGGTCAGGAGACCTGTCACCCGATTGGCCAAAAAGAGATCCAATCGGATTGGCTGGCAGGAGACGCACGGCAGAGAGGAGGGAGAAGACACACACAGGGGAACCGAGCAGAAAACAAACAGCCCGAAGCCCGTAGAGAAGCCGCCGCTGCCCGCCCACCACGCTGTCCACGAGATGGTGTAAGTGTGGGGCCCAGACTGACTCACCGACCCGTGACCCGGGTCTGTCATCCGTGACCGGGATCCACTTAAAGGGTCGGGAGCAGTGGACGCTATTGTTTTTTTTTGGGGGGGGGTGGTAGCAAACAATCCGCCAACCCCCCCAAAAAAAAAAACACCAGCCGCCACCGCTCCTGCCCTTTAGGTGGATCTAAATCCTGGGAGGCAGAGGCAGGCATTCCGATCACATGACAGCTGTGATTGGCAATGATCAAATTGTGAGCTTTCTAGTATCTGTTTGTTACTGAGCAGGGAGTGTGCAGGGAGCGCGCTCTCAGCTTGGTAAAGTGTTTATCTAGGGCCACATATATGCAGCCGTTTGGCGTTAAAGCCCCCCCACCAAGAGGCCACATATATGCACCAGATCAGCGGGAAGCGGTTAAACACCTGGTAAACTTGCCATAAAAGTCATTGTTGAGATATTTCCTGTTATAGGGTAAAAACGCTCTGTCCCTGGCTCCAAACTGTGCCCTTGCATTGTCACTCTCTCAAATGTGCTTCCGGTTGAACCTATAAGTGGCTATGCTGATGTAAACTGCGCGGGCATGGTCAGCTGGTATCTGAAAGCTGATCCAGACCAATGACATGCAACTGCCACTGGGGCACATACATGCAGACAGAAAAAGGCAACAGAAGAATAGCAACTCTGAGATACGATGAAAAAAAGGAGGAAACTGAAAAAAAGTGACAACAATTGTTTATGACAACCAGTGCTTTAACAAGCTTAGGCCCCTTTCACACTTATTACGACTTCAAAGTCGCACGATTTTACCGCGACTTCGCGGCCGCAATTTTGCCGCGATTTTACCGCGATTTGGGAGCAGTACTACTTTGCCACGTTTTTGGCATTAACAAATGAAAACATACAGTAGTTGGTATGAATCATAAGGGGGAACTCCACGCCAAGTTTTAAATAAAAAAACTGGCGTGGGTTCCCCCCCAGGGGTATACCAGGCCCTTAGGTCTGGCATGGATTGCAAGGGGAACCCCCTACGCCGAAAAATCGGCGTGGGGGTCCCCCCAAAATCCATACCAGACCCTTATCCGAGCACACAGCCCGGCCGGTCAGGAATGGGGGTGGGGACGAGCGAGCGCCCCCCCCCCTCCTGGACCGTACCAGGCCGCATGCCCTCAACATGGGGGGTGGGTGCTTTGGGGCATGGGGGGGTGCCCTGCAGCCCCCCCACCCCAAAGCACCTTGTCCCCATGTTGATGAGGACAAGGGCCTCTTCCCGACAACCCTGGCCGTTGGTTGTCGGGGTCTGCGGGCGGGGGGCTTATCGGAATCTGGGAGCCCCCTTTAATAAGGGGGCCCCCAGATCCCGGCCCCCCACCCTATGTGAATGAGTATGGGGTACATGGTACCCCTACCCATTCACCTAGGGAAAAAAGTGTCAATAAAAAACACAGTACACAGGTTTTTAAAATAATTTATTAGGCAGCTCCAGGATCTTCTTCCGACTTC
Source organism: Lithobates septentrionalis (assembly GCA_037952835.1). Classification (NCBI taxonomy): domain Eukaryota; kingdom Metazoa; phylum Chordata; class Amphibia; order Anura; family Ranidae; genus Lithobates; species Lithobates septentrionalis. The sequence goes on from JBBDGP010000803.1 coordinate 2,004,134, forward strand.
GGGGGTCCTCTTCCGACTTCGGGGGTCTCTCCGGCGTCTTCTCCCGGTGTCCGCATCTTCTGCCGGCTCCACCGCTATCTTCTGGCGCTCTTTTGCCAGCGGTGGTCCGGACCTCTGGATCGTCTTCTTCCCTCTTCTCTTCCAGAGATGTTGACACGACGCTCTCTCCAGCCAGAATGGTCTCTGTGCGCTCCGCAACGGACTTATATAGGCAGTGACTCCGCCCCCTTATGCCATCACAGTCCCTGGGCATGCTGGGACTGTGACGTTTTAGGAGGCGTGGTCACCGGGTGATGACCACGCCCCCTTATGACGGCACAGTCCCAGCATGCCCCGGGACAGTGACCTCATAAGGGGGCGGGGTCACCGCCTATATAAGTCCGTTGCGGAGCGTTCAGAGACCATTCCAGCTGGAGAGAGCGTCGTGTCAACATCTCTGGAAGAAAGGCAGAAGGCAGAAGTCCGGACCACCGCTAGCAATTGAGCTGCAGAAGATAGCGGAGGAGCCGGCAGAAGATGCGGACACCGGGAGAAGACGCCGGAGAGACCCCCGAAGTCGGAAGAGGACCCCCGAAGTCGGAAGAAGATCCCGGAGCTGCCTAATAAATTATTTTAAAAACCTGTGTACTGTGTTTTTTATTGACGCTTTTTTCCCTAGGTGAATCGGTAGGGGTACCATGTACCCCATACTCATTCACATAGGGTGGGGGGCCGGGATCTGGGGGCTCCCTTATTAAAGGGGGCTCCCGGATTCCGATAAGCCCCCCGCCCGCAGACCCCGACAACCAACGGCCAGGGTTGTCGGGAAGAGGCCCTTGTCCTCATCAACATGGGGACAAGGTGCTTTGGGGTGGGGGGCCCGCAGGGTGCCCCCCATGCCCTAAAGCACCCACCCCCCATCTTGAGGGCATGCGGCCTGGTACGGTCCAGGAGGGGGGGATGCTCGCTCGTCCCCACCCCCATTCCTGACCGGCCGGGCTGCGTGCTCGGATCGGGGTCTGGTATGGATTTTGGGGGGGACCCCACGCCGATTTTTCGGCGTAGGGGGTTCCCCTTAGATCCATACCAGACCTAAGGGCCCGGTATGCCCCTGGGGGGGAACCCACGCCGGTTTTTTCATTTAAAACTTGGCGCGGCGTTCCCCCTCTGGATTCATACCAGACAGCTGTCAGCACTGCCTGTCGCTCTTCGGGAAAGGAAAAAAAAAGTTTTCCTTTCCCGATCAGCGAGCCAGGCTTGTGCTTACAAAGTCGTACTGAAGTCGTGTCTATATTATTCAGGCACGACTTGCATGCTACTTCAGGGTTTAACATTGAGGTCTATGGAGTACAACTCGCATAGAAGTTGGACCAAAGTAGTGCAGGGACTACTTTCAAGTCGGCACGACTTAAAGTCGTGCCAATATGAATGGTAGTCATTGAAAATCATGGAGAATGACTTGTCATACGATTTTGCAGTACAAAATCGTGGGACAAGTCGTATAAGTGTGAAAGGGGCCTTACCAACATCCACTTAGGATTAGGATCTACTTTAACAAATGTGTGTCTTTAAATATTTCGTCCAAAAGTATTTTTTATTCTATTACATCATCATTTGGACCTTCCATCTTCTGAAACCCTGGTTTGAACACAGGTGATGGGATTTCCTTTTTCTTTTTGCCAGTGATTAAGAATTCTTGCAGCAGTGAAATTTTACTTCCAGAATAAAGACATAAAAAAGGAGAGATAGCAGGTAACGGGATTCACAAGTCCCCACCCACAATTAGTAGGGGGTTTTGGGTAGATGTGGATTTTAAAGTGCATGTCATGGCAAAAAAACAAAAACCAAAAGACATTCAGTGCATCTCTTCAATACATGCACATATTCCTGCATTTCATTCCGGTATTTCCCTTAAAAATCTTGAAAATATCCATTGATCTGCCAGAAATCCAGTGTGCTTCTTACTTCCTGTTTGAGCTGACAACACAGTGCCTCGCTGCATTGAAATTCCCACTAGCAATCTCAGCATTACCTGCTAAACTCTGCCTATCCCCACCCCTCATTGTCTCCCTCTACATGCATACATTGATTGCTTTACCAGCAAAACAATGTTCCACCCTTGACCCCCAAGAGCCCACCCATACACTGTGTGTAGAAAAAGGGCTCTTGGGAGATGTAGTTCTGGGGTGGGGGGAGGGCATGCCTAACTCAAGAGGAAAACTGTTGATCCCTGCTCCCGGAAAAAATGTCACATGCCTTGGTGATGAATAACAAAAGGTGTTTGCCTTACCTGGAACAAGATAATAAAAATAATGCTTGTACATCCTCTAGAAAGGAAGAAGGAGGTTTGGGGGTAAGTCTGGGTAATGCCTGGATATACAGTACATTTTGAGTATATTTTAAAAAAAATGCGAAAGCCTCAGCATTTACACGGCCATCAAGAGTAATCCCTGTAATGTGTCTGTGCATTTCCTATAATCGGCACCTCCATCTAGTGTCCATAATGTGGTACTTTCCTGAATTACTGTAATCAGAAAAATTGAGAATTATGGCCACTAGAATGAGCTGATGATCCTAGGACATACACATACTACACACATTATAGGATTGCCTACAGCAAATTTTCCATAAAAAGACCCCGTTCATTCTGATGGCCACAATTGAAAATTGCTTTTTCCAGACATGCTCCCCCCTGCATAGTGTACATGATACACAGAAAAAAAAAATTTAAAAAAATTAAAACAGATCACTCTGTTCTGTAGATTTTTATTACTCAATGCTGTAGATTTTTGTCACTGCAATATTAATACAACAGAAATACACAGTGGATTTGAGGACCTGTTATATCTCTGGCTTGCAAATTACCCCTTTAACCCCAAAGAGACAATATTATCGTGTTAACATCATGCAGATTGTCAATGATGTTATCACGTGGCCACAAAGTTACACAGAAAGCCAGAACTCCAGTTCCTCTGCTATATAAACCACTTCCAGTCTGGGAGGCAGGGGGTACCTTCTGTTCTCCTCATTGCACACTGTATAATTAACCCCTTCCTTGCCCACGTAACCCAGGACAGGACACCCCCCCCCCCCCCCCCCCCAGCACATGACATCATTCCATCTCTCAAGCTTTCCTGCACGATCGGTTAAATACAGGAAATTATACGGCAATTATTCAGAGTCAGAAATAGCTACAATGTGTAATATTGTAAATCGAGCTAATTGAGACGGGTAGATCCAGTAATCCGTGTAATTCTACTGTAAGTCTGCAGCTTAAGTTTTTGTTCCATGTTGTCTGGAGGTCATGTTAAAAAGCAGCAGATTAGAAAAGCAGACACATGACATCCACCTTGCAAGACAAAAGAATTCTATTATTAGTTTCTCCAGCCTGCCAGTTGACTTGTACTGTATATAGTTTAAGCTGTAGTGAATGAGTAATGACTAACGTGTCTGCGCAGCTGCAACTGAGCCAAGTGGGTTTACCTACAACCATAGGCAAGTCACAGACAGTAGGTGAGTGCAAGGCTGATGCCACACGGGCGATTTAGATGCAGCGCCAGGATCGCTAAGAGACTGCTGCCAGGGCAGCTTTTGTTAAGGTTTGTTTTCCCAAAAGAACCCTTGAAATAAATTTCAGGTCTCAAATAACCTCTGCCAAAACAAAACATTTGGGGTCAAAAGGAAAAAATGCTGCTTACATTGGTGGGCATTGGGAACAACGCAGCCCACAAAGTGGTCTCCAATGAAGAAAAAAAGCATCCAAGAGGTACTGAGACTTAAGCCAGCCAAAGATGGTTTGAATCTTGGCCGCTTCAGCTGGTACTGGTTGAGATTCAAACCATCAATGGGCAGGCTAATTGTACCCTAGTTGATCCATTGATTGACTTGGGTACAACCAGCCTGTTGGATTTTTTACCCGCTAATACTCATTGTGTTCTCCCGGCAGAGACGGCTTCCACCGCAGGGAGAACACTATAACTCCATGGGAAAGATTCAGTCAAGCGATTTTTTTTTTCAAGCGAGGAAAGAAAAATGCACCATCTATGACCCACCTTAGATGTGAGCTCAAGCAAAGTAATGCGAGGACAAAAACATTCGGAGAACTCAGGTTAGGCCCCTTTCACATGAGCGATCCAAACGGGTCCGCCTGTCCATGTTTCAGGCAGACCAGATCAGACCCTCCATTCTCTTGAAAGGAGCTGTGGATTTAAATGGACTTGTGTTTGTTTACACCTGCCTAGCTCCAATCTGATCCAGCAAAAACAAACAGAACCGGATCCATTCCCCTCTGTCTGGCTGGATCGGATTGGAGGGCAGTCGGGTGTAAACGGACAGCTGGTCCGTTTACACTTGACTGCCCATAGGTCAGAGCGGGCTGTGTCCATATTCTCTCTGCATAAGCAGAGCAGACACGGACCTGTCATCCGCCTGCTCCGCTCAGCTCAGCTCAGCAGGGGATCAGCAGACAGATCCCCTGCTGAGATAAACGGATCCGAAACGCGGCAAAGGGGTCTTAGGATTCTCACAACAGACAGGCAATCCTCCTGTGGGTACCTAACAGGTTACCAGAAAGAAACAGCACCTGTTAAAGAAATCATTGGTGTCATGCTGTTGGTTTTGCTAATTAATGGCCCTGGAACTATGCATGCACCATCATATTCGTCAATCAACCACAACTCAAGGAACCCCTAACAACCTCTGGAGGAACCCTGATTAAGAATGGCTGCCTTTGGGAATTGCACCCTTGCTGGCCTCAAATGCTGTTGAATCGCCTTCACTAGTGACAGGACATCTCACTAGCCTGCTAGCAAGGAACTATCTAGGCACCATCAGATGAAGGATCAATCAACTACAACTCACGGAACCCCTAGCAACCTCTGAAGGAACCCTGCTTGAGAATGGCATCTCTAAGGAGTCACGCCAGCAAGATGTGCCATTACTAGTGAGGGGGATTTAGCAGCATTTGGGCCCAGCAAGGGAAGATTTTCACAGGGGTAAGTAGAAGGCTCTCCCAGGTGACGATGTGTTGCCCGCAGCAGAGTTGTGCCATAGTGACATCAGCCTAACATGAAACGTGGAGCAATTATGGATTGCTTGCCAAAACTATTACCTATGATAGTGCAAATTTGTGTGCAGTGTGTGTGCACAGTGAAAGCCCCACTACTTTCATGGATTGCATAAGATCTCCCATCATTCTAAATAACATTTCAAACTCTTTCTGGAATGAACTGCAACACATGTGAATATTGTGCTGTATCCGGACAGCAAAGTTGCCAAGAGATGGCAGATCGGCTGATCAGATCCATGAGACGCTTTTCTTGCGAAAATCTTTCCATAAACATACATAAATTATTGGCCACAATGTGAAGAATTATGCAGTGAGCAGACCTTCCCTAATGGAATCAGCAGAAATCAAATGGAGATAACCAATCCTAACCAATCAATTTTCCCCAAAGATCAGATCAAGATCAGGAGTGTCTGCAGAGACTGCAGTTTATCTATAGCGAAATAACTATCATCAGGTGACAATCATCCCAGCTTCCATAGAGGTAAGTTGCACACAGACAGATACATGAGTCAGGACAGAAGGAAAGACGTACATTTGGATTTGGTGGTGGTTTTGTGGCTGCACATTTTAGAATGGCCTTTTATTATGGCCAGCCTGATGCCGCGTACACACGGGCGGACTTTTCGACCGGACTGGTCCGATGGACTTTCCGACGGACTTTCAACGGACTTCCGATGGACTTTTGAACGAACGGACTTGCCTACACACGATCACACCAAAGTCCAAGGGATTCGTAAGTGATGACGTACGACTGGACTAAAATAAGGAAGTTGATAGCCAGTAGCCAATAGCTGACCTAGCGTGGGTTTTCGTCCGTCGGACTAGCATACAGACAAGCGGATTTTTTCGACAGTACTCGAGTCCGTCTGAAAGATTTGAAGCATGTTTCAAATCTAAAGTCCGTCAGATTTTCGACTGGAAAAGTCCACTGAAGGTCCAATGAAGCCCACACACGATCGGATTGGCCGCCGGACTCGGTCCGTTGGACCAGTCCAATAGAAAAGTCCGCTTGTGTGTCCGCTGCATGAGGCACACCTGTGCAATAAATCCTGCAGTCTAATCAGCATCTTGATATGCGAGGTGGATGGATTATCTCAGCGAAGGAGAAGTGCTCACCAACACAGATTTAGACAGATTTGTGAACAATATTTGAGAGAAATAGAAAAAGTCATAGATCTTTGCGTTCAGATCATGATAAATAGGGGCAAACACAAAAGTGTTGCATTTATAATTTTGCTCAGTGTAGATAGATAGATAGATAGATAGATAGATAGATAGATAGATAGATAGATAAAATAACCGATAGACAGACAATAGCCATAAGAATAAAATCTAGCTATCAGTCTTATCCTTCCATACTTATTTGTTTGTTGATTATCTACCTTATCCAAAAATACTACTCTTTCCTCCACACTGCCAAGCAGACCTATTTTACAACTCTTATTAACATCTTCTCATCCAGTCTCCGTAAACTTTTCTCTACCTTCAACTCTCTACTTCGTCCTCCACCACCTCCACCCACTGACTCACTCACTGCCCAGGAGATCACTAATCACTTCAAAAACAAGATACAATCCGTGATGAAATCTCCACTCTACAGGTAAATCCCCCAGTTAAGACCCCAGATCAACAGGTACAATTGACACTCCCCTTATTCAAATCTGCTACTACAGACGAAGTTGCTAAACTCCTTTCTAATGCCCACCTAACCACCTGCCCCCTGGACCCTATTCACTCTCAAACACTACGGTCGCCCTCTGACTCTATCCTACACTCTCTAACTCACATCTTCAATCTCTCCCTCACCTCTGGCATTTTCCCCAATGCTCTAAAACATGCACTGCTCACCCCATACTTAAAAAGCCGTCCTTGGACCCCACCAATCTTAACAACCTACGCCCTATCTCCTTGCTCCCCTTTTCTGCTAAACTCCTTGAACACCTGGTTTACAACCAACTGAGTGACCACCTCATTAAGAATAACCTTCTTGATCTCCTTCAATCTGGATTTCGCCCTCCACACTACACAGAAACGGCTCTTTTAAAACTCACAAATGACCTACTAACTGAAAAAACCAATGGACACTATTCTGTACTCCTACTTCTGGACCTTTCAGCTGCCTTTGACACGGTTGACCACCCTGTCCTCCTCAAAAAACTTTACTCACTTGGTCTCCATGACTGTGCTCTTCAGTGGCTCTCATCCTACCTATCCCAACGCACCTTCAGTGTCACTTACAATTCTACTTCCTCCACTCCTCTTCCCTTCTCTTTTGGGGTCCCCCAAGATTCTGTTCTTGGACCTCTTTAATTTTCAATCTACACCTCTTCCCTGGGTCAGCTGATAGCCTCTCATGGCTTTCAATATCATTTCTACGCTGACGACACACAAATCTATCTCTCCACCAATCAACTCACTCCATCAGTCTCCTCACGCATCACTAACTTGCTAACAGACATATCTGTATGGATGTCACACCATTTCCTCAAACTCAACTTGTCCAAAACTGAACTTATAATATTTCCTCTTCCACGTTCCTCTACCCCTGACTTATCTGTCAAGAGCAATGGCACAGCCATCCACTCATCCCCACATGTCAGCATGCTAGGTGTTATACTGGACTCTGAACTCCTTTCAGTCCCACATCCAATCACTTTCCAAAGCTTGCCGCCTCAACCTCCGCAACATCTCTAAACTACGTCCCTTTCTAACCAATGAAACCACAAAGCTCCTGATTCACTTCCTGGTTATCTCTCGACTTGACTACTGCAACTCCCTCCTCATTGGCTTACCTTTAAATAGACTATCCCCCCTTCATGAATGCTGCTGCCAGACTCATCCACCTTATAAACCGCATAGTGTCTGCCACCCCTCTCTGTCAATTCCTCCATTGTCTGCCACTTGCCCAACAAATTAAATTCAAAATACTAAGAATAAGTTACAAAGCCATCCACAACTCTGCCCCCAGTTACATCACTAGCCTAGTCTCAAAATACCAACCTAATCGCCATCTTTGTTCCTCCCAGGACCTCCTGCTCTCTAGCTCCCTCATCACCTCCTCCCTTATTCACCTCCAGGACTTCTCCCGAGCCTCTCCCATCCTCTAGAATTCGCTACCCCAATCTGTCAGACTGCCTCCAAACTTTCCTCTTCAGAAAAGCCTATCCTGCCTCCATCTAACAACTGCATTATTTTCTCCATTAGCTCCTCCCCCACAGCTATTACCCTTTTGTATAACTTGACCCTCCCTCCTAGATTGTAAGCTTTAACGAGCAGGGTCCTCTTATTCCCTCCTGTATTGAATTGTATTGTAACTGTACTGTCTGCCCTATTATTTTTAGTAATAGATAGATAAAGAGCAGTGGTGTCCGGTCCATAACGGGAGCTGGGGAGCTCAGTTTGCAGGTAAGGACCTGGAGGGGTTCGTTTGCGCCCCCCCCCCAAAAAAAATTTTTTTTATCACCAGCTGCCAATGATGGAGAGATAGATAGATGGAGAGATGGGGAGATGGATTGATGCATAGGCATGCGCAGGGGGTGTGCTGGATGTGCCTGAGCACACCCTAATAACCCCATGCAGCGCAGATTCCCCCTGCTGATATTTCATTAAAGCCCACCAATGGGGCTCCTAAAAAAAAAATGTAAAAAATAATACAAAAATAAATAATACAAAACAAAAGACTACTGACACCAACCTCTGCCTTACTGACAAGTCCACTACTATACTGACACCATCCATGTTTTAATAGATAGATAGATAGATAGATAGATAGATAGATAGATAGATAGATAGATAGATAGATAGATAGATAGATAGATAGATAGATAGATAGATAGATAGATAGATAGATAGAATAGGTCAACCGTGTCAAAGGCAGCTGAAAGGTCCAGAAGTAGGAGTACAGAATAGTGTCCATTGGTTTTGAGGGCGAAATCCAGATTGAAGGGGATCAAGAAGGTTATTCTTAATGAGGTGGTCACTCAGTTGTAAACCAGGAGTTCAAGGAGTTTAGAGGAAAAGGGGAGCAAGGAGATAGATAGATAGATAGATAGATAGATAGATAGATAGATAGATAGATAGATAGATAGATAGATAGATAGATAGATAGATAGATAGATAGATACTCCTACTACTTGACCTCTCTGCGGCCTTTGATACTGTTGACCACCCGCTTCTTCTCAATAAACTACATTCCCTTGGCCTCCGAGATTCTGCTCTATCCTGGTTCTCTGGTTATTTATCACAGCGCTCCTTCAGTGTCACCTACAACTCTGTCTCCTCCTCTCCATTGCCCCTTTCTGTGGGGGTCCCCCAAGGCTCGGTTCTTGGACCCCTTCTCTTCTCTATCTACACCTCCTCCCTTGGTCACCTAATAACTGCCCATGGCTTCCAATACCACTTATACGCTGATGACACCCAAATCTATCTGTCTACTCCTCACCTCACTCCTTCAGTCTCCTCTCGCATTACTAACTTACTAACTGACATATCAGCATGGATGTCGCACCACTTCCTTAAACTAAATCTCTCTAAAACTGAGCTATTAATATTCCCCCCCGCCCGTGCCCCCCTCCATGACTTTTCCATCAAAATCAACAATGCAACCATCAGTCCCTCCCCTCACGCCAGGGTACTAGGTGTAATCCTAGACTCTGACTTGTCATTCCAGCCTCAAATCCAATCGCTGTCAAAAGTTTGTAGAATTCACCTCCGTAACATCTCTAAAATTCGCCCCTTTTTAACAAATGAAACCACCAAACTCCTCATTCACTCCCTTGTTATCTCTCGCCTTGACTATTGCAACTCCCTTCTCACTGGCCTGCCTCTCCATAGGCTATCCCCTCTTCAGTCTATCATGAATGCTGCTGCCAGACTTATCCACCTTACCAACCGCTCAGTGTCTGCCAACCCTCTACTTCAATCCCTACACTGGCTCCCAATCACCCAGCGAATTAAATTCAAAATTCTAACCACAACATACAAAGCCATTCACAACTCTGCCCCAAGCTACATCACTAATCTTGTCTCCAAATATCACCCAAATCGACCTCTCCGCTCTTCTCAAGACCTCCTGCTTTCAAGCTCTCTCATCTCCTCCTCCCATGCTCGTCTCCAGGATTTCTCCAGAGCCTCTCCCATCCTCTGGAACTCGCTACCTCCATCTATCCGGCTATCCCCTACTCTTGCTACCTTCAGGCAATCCCTGAAAACTCATCTCTTCAGGAAAGCCTATCACGTCTCCAACTAATCTCCTACCACTTCCACCAGCTCATTCCCCACAGTTACAACCTTTTGTACCACCTGCCCCACCCTATTAGATTGTAAGCTCTTGTGAGCAGGGCCCTCTTAATCCTATTGTATTGTATTGTATTATAACTGTATTGTCTCCCTTTTATATTGTAAAGCGCTGCGTAAACTGTTGGCGCTATATAAATCCTGAATAATAATAATAATAATAGATAGATAGATAGATAGACTGACTTTTCGAAGTCGAGGGAAGGAGAAGTAGACACATGACATACGGCTTGTATGATATAAAAAGTATTTTATTACTTTCTGAAGTCAGTGAGTCACTTCTATAGTTGAAGCCACACACAGCCCAGGCTGGATTATTCATTTTAAAGCTATTTGGTTTTTTTTCTCCCACTGACACATAACTGCACTTACCTTCCAGAAATGTAGAAATAAAAAAGCAAGGAGGCCTCAGAATGCAAGGGGTCAGACAAATAAAATAAGAGGATGAAAAGAAGCAAAACTTAATATATAAAGAAAAGCGCCCTGGTGCTCCGGCAGAGCTGGTTTTGCCCCACACCTACACTAACATCCCAGTAAATACCTTCAGTCACTCTTTCCATTTTCCCTATGCAATTACTCCTACTGTTAAACAAATTGTCCTTAAGGTACAGGAGCAAACACCGCTTTTTTTTTCTCTCCCCCTGTAAAAAACACAACCAGTTTTCCAGCATTACAACGCTGCTATTCCAATCTCTTTTTCTTTTTGGCTTTCCCTCTGTGCTGTGCGGCTCTTGAGGTGAACATAAGCTCCCAGTTTGATCCCTCTCACACCATTGTGCAAAAAGAAGCTTTAAATCTTCAGCATTTAAGTACACAAGAACAGAAAAAAGAAGGAGAGAGAAAGAAAAAAAAAAAAAACATAAAGTCAAGTTGCAGAACGCAGACACAACAATGTAAAGCGGAATGCCGGCATAAAGTAGACGAATATGAACCTAAAGGCTTAGACTGTAATAGATTTTATAAAAGAGTGATTTCCCAAGAGTACTCTACATTCTAGTCTAGCTGTACAGATTCCTCACACAGCTCCATGACTGGCTTTAAATATCGTGTCACAAAGAACAAAAAAAGAATCACACATGGAAATAATGATGGAATGATACTAATAATACAACAATTCTATTGTGCACACATTGTACAAAAAAACAAATGATACATATAGAAAATACATATCCTTCCATCTCTATTCACCTATCCACCTTCCTTTTTCTGATAGGACTATCTATCTATCTATCTATCTCACTCCAAACGTATGTATTTATCTGACTAGCTATATATAGTAGTATATAGCTCTTCCTATCTATCTATCTGTATCTATCACTTCCTATCTATCTATTTGTACATATCTATCTTTCTCTATGTATCTATTGAAAAACTATATTATATATTAGTATATCTATCACTCCGTATGTATCTACCTAGCTAAATATCGTAATGGATATATCAAAAGAACTATCTATCTGTATATCTATCTGTATATCTATCTGTATATCTATCTGTATATCTATCTATCTATCTCCAAATGTATGTATTTATCTGACTAGTTATATTACTATTTATGATGATAGATAGATAGATAGATAGATAGATAGATAGATAGATAGATAGATAGATAGATAGATAGATAGATAGATAGATAGATAGATAGATAGATAGTTCTTTTGATATATCCATTAAGATATTTAGCTAGGTAGATACATATGGAGAGATAGATATATTAATATAGAATATAGTTTTTCAATAGATACATAGAGAAAGATAGATATGTACGAATAGATAGACAGATAGATTCAAATAAATATCTATCTGTCTATCTATTTGTCCATATCTTTCTATCTTTTGTGTATCTATCGAAAAACTATCTTATCTATTAAAATATTTATCACTCCATATGTATGTATCTACCTAGCTAAATATCAAGATGGATATATCAAAAGAACGATTATCTATCTATCTATCTATCTATCTATCTATCTATCTATCTATCTATCTATCTATCTATCTATCTATCTATCTATCTATCTATCTATCTATCTATCTATCTATCTATCTATCCCACTCCAAATGTATATATTTATGTTATATATCTATCTATGGCTATATGCATGAGAGATAGATAGATAGATAGATAGATAGATAGATAGATAGATAGATAGATAGATAGATAGATAGATAGACAGATAGACAGATAGACAGATAGACAGATAGATAGACAGATAGATAGATAGTTCCTTTGGAAAACATTGAAAATAAAATACATCTCCAATACATAACCCACAAATCTTATAGCTCCCTCAAACCAATGAACGTGGACGCCACTATTAAAAGTGAATACACAAATGAAGAAAAATCACGATGTGGTTCAGTCTTTATCTATGTCGCGGTGGCAGGGAATGTGAATCTTGCAGAGCAGAAAGAAAAAAAAAAAAAGAAAGAAAAGACACAGTGACTTATTTCTACTGTTCAGAACTAGCCACGCGTGGTGCCAATGCTTAAAAGGCATGCCTTGCAACAGCCTATAAAAGCCATCACCCTGCTTAAATCATGGACAACCCTTAGAATTCAGCCACTAAGACTGGGGCACAGAAGCCAGGGATTTAAAATTCCCTCATCCAGCCGGAGACCTGCAGGAATAAAAGGGAAAGTAGGAGCAATGTTTTGAAGCTGAGGAGGGGCGCACACTATGAAAAGTGATGCTCCTCCTACACTTACTGAGAGCAGGCAGAAGAGTCCGGAGTCAGTTTGCAGCCTCCTTGCAGTATTGCAGAGTGTTTCTGGCTGTTTGAGGGAAGCGGGGGTTGTAGAATGGTGAAAAAAAAATACAAATAAACAGGAAGTGCTGTGAAGCTGTAGATCACTTTAAAGTGAAAACTCAGTGAAACATTATCCTTTGTAGGCAACAAGACGGGTTGTCAACAGTAGCTAAGGCTAGAGCCACTGCAAAGGGACCACAGAAAAAAAAAGGCAAAAAAAAAAAAAAAGAAAGAAAGAAAAAGATCAGTTGATGCAGGTAGTTGTAGGATATTATAAAGTCTAAGTACTAAGACAGAATCCCCCCCCCCCCCCTCTTTCCTTTTCTGACCGCAAGTTCCATCTGTAGGCACATACCAAACTAATTACATCGGTGTACTGGACCAACAAACATTAAAATACACTTCATTTCTTGCCCTTTTCCCTTCTTCTCTTTCTTCTCTTCTAGACAGCTAAATGAGCTCATTGTTCAAATAAGTCCATATATCCCCCCACCCTCCATATATCCCCCCACAAACTGGGGTCTGTTGGTTTCTTGCACTCAAATTCTTCACCATGGCTGGTTAAAATCATCTCAATGGTGTGACATCGCTTTCGGTTAACCCTTTAAGAGTCAACTGTTGGTGAACTACAAGTTTCAGCATGCCCTGTACACAACTTCTATAGGTGGTCTACCCTAAGAGGAACAAAAATGACTCTGAGATAATCCAATGCCTAGTCATCAACTGTTCCTAAATTGGTGGGGCGGTTGCAGTTTTTGGGGATTTGTTTCTGGAGAATGCACTAGGAAAGAGTGATGTCCAAAATCAGGAAGGAAGGTCAATTCTGTAAAATTCATAAAAGGAAAACGGGGAGAAGTGGTACCCAAGTGGTATCGCTATTTTCCTGGGGCCTCCCGATGTCAGGTTGGCATAGTTCTAAGGCTTTGAAAGCTTTTAGATCGTGACAGTGTCCAATCAAATTTATGGCATACATCCCCTTCTTGGATTGGACAGCTGTTGGGGAAATTCCCATAGACATCTAAGGGACCAACAGATAGTTTGGACTGGCTTCAGAGAAAAGAATGAAGGATAAAAGCATGCAGGTTCTTCTATGAACCTTCTCTATCAGAGAAGTTTGAAATAGAACAATAGGCAAAACTTTTTAGGGAGATTTACCTTCACTTCCTGTTCTATAGCCAAAACAGGAAGTGATAGGACATCCCTGCAAATTAAGGGAATCCATTGAGGCCCCCTAGGTCATCAGAACTAGTGTCCTGATTGTAAGATGTCTCCTCTGTTTCTGTCCTGGGACCACCCAAAATTTGGGATTTTTATTTACTTTCACTTTTGATGATAATAGAAAACAGGACAAATAGAGAAGGTGAATCTTCCTAACAGGGGCAGAGGTAGCAGGTGTTCAAATCCATCTCCACTCTGTCCAAACTAAAAAAAAAAGTTTTGCCTTTAGTTATACTTTATCTATGTGATGCATTTATTAATAAAAAAATTGAAGAATTTTTCGGCCTGAAAAACTGCATATATAGTCTTTATGTGCAAACGGGGGCAAAATAAAATGTTATTTGGCTATTTTCTCTACAGGTTAAATGTTATTCATTCACAGGGGCGTAGCGTGGGGGGTGCGGGGGGGGGGAGGCACCGCCCCGGGCGCAAAATTTAGAGGGGCGCTGTCACGAGTGTGGTCCATTCAGCACGGGCATAAAAGCCCCTTGTTAAACTTATGACGATTCCACGTTGTCCAGCAACAGTGGCTGTTCTTGGGGTGCTGGCGAGCAGTAGGGGGATCTGCCTCACGGCGGTGATCAGCGGGGGGCCGAGCTGAGCCGAGGACAGATAGCCCTGAGAGCCGGGAGAATAGTTCCACCGCAGCTTCCTCCTCCTCCTTGACCTCACCCCCCTGACCCCGCCCCCCCAAGAGGTGAGAAGGGGTGGGGGCAGCATCTCCCATACCTCCAGAGCATGGATTGCTCCAACTTCCTCTCTGCACTAACATGAGGCCCGGAGAACAGGCTGACTGGGGACCTAGAGGATGGGCGAGGAGGCACACGCTGCCAGGGAGCCACTGGAAGGATCAAAAGAGACACGCATGGAAGGTAGGGCTAGCAGTCTCTCTCGTCACCTCTCATCCTCCCTCACCATTTCCCTCAGCTCCAATGTCCCCAACGTCTCTCTGATCTCAACGTCTCTCTGATCTCAACGTCTCTCTGATCCCAACTCTCTGATCCTAACCTCTCTCTGATCCCGTTTCTCTGATCCCAACGTTTCTCTGATCCCAATGTCTCTCTGATCCCAATGTTTCTCTGATCCCAACGTCTCTCTGATCCCAACGTCTCTCTCAGTGAATCCAAATCACCAGTGTTGCAAAAACACACAATTGTGCAAATATATAAATAAATAAACAAACAAATTTTATATAATTATTAATAAAATGTTGATTTATAGCCATGTTTTTTGGATGCTTTTTATTGATTGTTATGTGAAATGAGTTTGTTTATTTATATATTTGCACAATTGTGTGTTCTTGCAGCACTGGTGATTGGGACTCACTACCCAGTAGGGTTATTTTACGGTATAATGTTTCAGTTAACGGGAGCTACATATGTCATATTCACACTATAATACTTGTTGCAGCACTGTGCACTTGGGATCGATACCCAGCAGGGTTTTATTTAACCTTTTTGAATTTTTTCTATATATATATAATTGGTTTATATATAGATATACCAAAATATATATAGAAAAATTTCAAAAGGGTTAAATACAAAACCCTACTGGGTATTGATCCCAAGTCAGCACAGTGCTACAACAAGTATTATAGTGTGAATATGACATATGCAGCACCCATTAACTGAAATATTATAAAATCCCCCCTCATATGATGGCTAACCTGTGTAGAAAAGATGTGAACACCTATTTTCAGGCTTTCTGGTCATGTTATCCCCTGTGTGAGCCAGTGGTGTATGCAGGAGAGAGGAGGGAGCGCCAACAACAGATGGGACATCGGAACCTATAGGTGATGTCACCACTCCAGGCTTTACCAGTCATTGTCAAGCACGCTCTCCTCTCCCCTGCAGCCATCGCCGGCTCACACAGGGGATCATGTAACCAGACTAGAGCTAGCTAAAAATAGGTAAGTCCGCGGGTCAGGGGGGGGGGGGGGGGCACAAATTACTTGCCTTGCCCCGGGCGCTGACAACCCACGCTACGCCACTATTCATTCATATGAGTAGAATGAATCAGGAAAATATTGCCTTGGGCCACTAGATGGAGCAGATGATCATAGTAAATATGTGTTTTTTCCCTACATTTCTATAAAACTGAGCCAATCCCATTGATTCAACTGTACCCCGAAACAGTTACATTCAATGCATGCCATGAATAATAACTGTCACAGTTGCTTTTTATCTCCACCAATCTGTCAAGCCATCCAATGGCTGGTGCCATAACTGATCACATGTGCAGCACCATGGAAACTGCAGATCAAACAGAGGCCAAGATGGCAGCTTCATTGCCTGTAAAGAATAGGTGCTTCAAACTTATTTTTTTTAAAAAGGTTCAGAACAGTGGCTCTTCTGTCTTTAACCGCTTGGCGCCCGCCAGCCATCATATGACGGCCAGGCGGCGTGTCTCTCGTTCTGGGAGGGCGTCATATGACGGCCCTCCATTTAAACAGGGAATGCTCGAGATCGTGTGCGTGCATCCCTGTTCCTTCGGTGGCGGTATGTCATGGAGACACTGCTCGCTACCGAGGGCGGTGAACAGCCATTGGGCATGGCTGTTTACCACGTGATCGGATGTGATGAAGTCACGGGCGATCACAGGTGGTACCGCCCCACTTTGTACGGCGCATTCGCGCGATCTCAAGCGCGCTGCGCGTGCACGTGGGTGGCGGCGTGTTCCCGAGAACACTGCTTGTCACCGACGCTGGTAAACAGCCATTGGCCGTCGGCTGTTTACCACGTGATCGGCTGTGATCCTTTCACAACTGATCACTAAATGTCAACAAATCGCGGTAACAAGATGTTACCGGGTTCTCCTCCTCGCACACCGATCGTGTGTGAGAAGGAGATTGAGGTAAAATCTCATTACCGCTTACAATGTACACCAATCACACTGATTGTCCCCCAATAAAGAGGACCTGTCACCATCCATCAAAGTACCTGTCACAGTTCATCTGAGTACCTGTCAGTCCATATGAGTACCTGTCAGTCCATCAGAGTACCCGAGTACCTGTCAGTCCATTAGAGTACACGAGTACCTGTCACAGTCCATCTGAGTACCCGAGTACCTGTCACAGTCCATCTGAGTACCCGAGTACCTGTCATAGTTCATTTGAGTACCTGAGTACCTGTCACATTTCACCTGAGTACCCGAGTACCTGAGTACCTGTCACAGTCCATATGAGTACCTGTCACCTGCTCCTGAAGGTACTACTTCTATGTTGGGCCTCTGTATATGGCAAGCTGTGTAAAAGTCTCACACATGTGGTATCGCCATACTTGGGAAGAGTAGCAGAATGTATTTTGGTGTGTAATTTTTGCTATATACATGCTATGTGTTAGAAATATCTTATAAATTGACAACTTTGTGTAAAAAAAAAAGCGTTTTCATTTTTTTCCACATTTTCCAAAAACTTCTGGAAAAAAATGAACCATTCAAAAGACTCATTATGCCTCATAGATTATATGTTGGGGTGTTTGCTTTCCAAAATGGGGTCATTCCATTGTCCTGGTGCTCCTGGGCCTTCAAAAGTGTAATAGGTGGTTGAGAAATGAGATGTGTCATTTATGCTCGTAGAACGCCTGAAGGTGCTACTTCAGTGTTGGTCCTATGTGGCCAGGCTGTGTAAGGCCTCATTTTCACGAGGCAGATCAGCTTCCACGGAGTCCGCCTCGGTCCGCCGGCTCAGTGGGAGATCTCTCCGTTGATCTCCGCTGAGCCGGCGGATGACAGGTCCCTCTCTGCTCACTGAGCGGGGAGGGGCTTGTCGAGCGCCGCTGGTTCCTATGGAGAGATCGGACAAAAACAGACAGCATGTCCGTTTTCATCAGATCTCACCCGATCCGATCTGAATCTGAATGTAGAGGCATCCATCTGCTTTTAGCGGATCGGACGGGGTCGGATGTCAGCGGACATGTCACCGCTCCATAGACTAGCATGGAGCGCCCGTTCAGGACTGCCGTCAAAATTGACAGGCGGTCCGACCGTGTGAAAGGGGCCTAAAAGACTCACACATGTGGTATCGCCATACTCGGGAAGAGTAGCAGAATGTATTTTGGGGTGTAATTTGCTGTATGCATATGCTGTGTGTGAGAAATAACCTGATAATTTGACAATTTTGTAAAAAAAAAAAAAAATCTTCATTTTGCAAAGAATTGTGGGAAAAAATTACAACTTAAAAAAACTCTCCATGCTACTTACTTAATACCTTGGAATGTCTACTTTCTAAAAATGGGTGATTTGGGGGGTATTTGTACTTTCCTGACTTGTTAGTGTCTCAAGAAATGAGATTCACCTGATGTACTGAAGGCCCGATCAGATGTGATCAATTTTCAGTGATTGGCACCATAGTTTGTAGACTCTATAACTTTCACAAAGACCAAATAATATACACTGATTTTGGTTATTTTTACCAAAGATATGTAGCAGTATAAATTTTTGCCAAAATTTATGAAGAAAAATTACTAATTAGCAAAATTTTATGACAGAAACAAAGAAAAAGGCATTTTTTTCACAAAATTTACGGTCTTTTTTTTTTATAGCACAAAAAAATAAAAACCCACTAGTGATTAAATACCACCAAAAGAAAGCTCTATTTGTGTGAAAAAAAGGACATAAGTTTCATATGGGTACAGTGTTGCATGTCTGAGTAATTGTCATTCAAACTGTGAGAGCGCTGAAAGCTGGTCTCAAACTGTGAGAGCGCTGAAAGCTGGTCTCAAACTGTGAGAGCGCTGAAAGCTGGTCTGGGCAGGAAGGGGGTGTAAGTGCCCTGTATTGAGGTGGTTAAAGCCCAATTCCCTCTTACTTGTTTTGTTTTTGGATAGAGTAGGAAAGAGTTAGAACCTTTGACAGGTTTCTTTCGCTGTCTGTCCTCACAGAGTAATGTCCTCATACATCCTATGTCAGGGACTTCCTTTCAGAAAGATGGAGATCCGTGGACGTGGATGGTCTGATCTATAACATATTTGGGCACCCGCAATAACAGGCCAGTCTGGTGGGTTCATCTTTAAGATGTGAGCACAAGAATCCAAACCGCAAAGGGGACAGCAGAAGCAATCCCACAAGAACCCAAAGTGTGTGCTGGTACAACCTTCACACTGGTAATTCAATCTTGGCCATCTAATGTCTTTAAAAGTCAAAAGAAGCCCACAGCCAGGTAATTTTCTCACGGAAAAAGTTAAAAACAACCTTTCTTGTTCAAATATTGGCCTGGGTATGGAAACCGAAAGGGCCGTTCACACTTTTTGCCAACCTGCAAGAAGAGGGAAAGGGATTCTCTAAAGGGACCTTTGGAAAGATAGTGTGCATTTGCAAGATGCCATGGCCCATAGCCCAAGGAAGATGACTGCAGAACCACCAGCGAAGGTCGTGGTTGGTAAAGAAGGTTACCAACGTATCTGAGGTTTGCAGTAGGAGGTTTAGCACACCGGTGCCCAACATACAGCTGGAAGCCACTTTGACACTTTGTGAAGCACTCGGAGCCCCTGCAAACAGTAGTCTCTTTTTTCGTTACCTAGGCACTTACTTAGGCTAGGTAAGGAAAAAAAATCTATGACCAGGTTGCTAATAGTTATTTGGTTTGGTTTATTTTTATCACACTATCATACTTTTTCTGTACTGTGAAACATGCTGTGATTGCTGTACTTGTTATAGCTTATGGTCTGGTGAATGTATATCCAACCAAGGTTTTGGCACTTGCTGGATGGTGGAAGATCTTCTTTATTTAAATATATAGGGATTTCTGTTTAAAGTGTTTGTAAACCTCAGACATGAAACATGATTAAAGCATGCCCCTCTATAGTGTGTACTTGTCTCAGTCCAGAGCACTGGTTGTCATTTCTGTCTGCTGCCCCATTCCTCTGCTATCAGCATGAATCGCTTCTGACAAGTTTTCCTGACACCAAGAGAAAAAAAGGTGACAGGGTAGGGATCTCCAGCTGATTGACAGACTCTGTTCTTGTGTGAAGGGGCGGGAAGGGTCACTCCACTCCAATCAGCTCTCAGACCTCGCCTAACTGATGCAACTTCAGCTCTCCACTCCCTGCTTTTCACAGCTGAGAGATCCTGTGTAAATTCTGCACTTTGAATGCATGTAGGGGAAAGACGGCCGCGAATAAACAGGTACAACTTATTTAGGAGGCTTTGTTTAATTTCTGGGTACCACCTGGGGCCAGTCACTTCACTGGGTATATGAAAGGGCTTACAACCACTTTAATAGAGATTTCACGTTCGGCACATTGAACAGTGTCTATTTATGGTCAATGATCTGTATGTTTTTTTGCCATATTTTTTGGCACTGCCTCCTTCCACGGGGTCTATATTTTCAACTACCCACAGTCTCCTGGGATATTTACATCACACATCCCAGGAGGCACAGCTGTAGCTCATGAGCTTGTGGCGCATTATAGGGTGACCATCTATTCCTGGTCCATGCAGTGGGTTCCTGATGTGGAGATGTGGGGTGTGTGTCACCCGGGAGTCATCTGCAAGGACTCGAAAAAGAAAGTCGACAAGATGGCAGGACCAGCAGACCACTACAGAACACTGCTGGATTCCCGAGGTGAAAATGGTAAGAGTGGGGAAAAAACATGGTGAGGTCTCCCATATATTCTGTCATTTGTAAAAAAAAAATAATAAAAAAAATGGTTTTTAGTTTTTGGGCATTTTGTAAACACATTATTTAGAAGGGCACGTACTATTGGTATAGGCTTGTACAGTATGCAGCTCTATATATCTTCAGCTAATAATAAATTCTCTACAGGCAAGTGCTGCGGCACATATCGCAATGGTGCTATCTGGCAATCTTCTGACACACGAAAAAAGACTGTCGCCTTGACATCATAGGAACGGAATGGTCGCTCGTGTGATGTTTCTAGTGCTCAAGTGGTTCAATAATTCATAACACACAAGAAGCCCATCCAGCGATGACTACAAATGAGTAAACTGCCTCTTCCTAATCAACTCAACCCGGTCTCCTGTCATGTGGGTGACATATCACATATATGTGAAATGGATAAGCAGGTTGTCTATGCCGCTACATGAGGATGAAGTGGCCCAGCAGCCATTTTTGGTTTCTTTGGCAAGTCTCATTTTGTAGTAATAGTGGAGGGGGGGGGGGGGGGGGGGCATGACATTGCTGTCAATGGGTGCTAAACCTACACTGAAATGATGTTCCAGAGGCTGTTGGCAGCTGTTTGCATATGCCCAATTTTTTTTTTCTTTTTTTCTCAGATTTTTTTTTTTTTTGTTTAACAAGTATTCATCATCTTTTGATCTCACATTCAAAGCAACAGAAGCCTGATAGACATGCGAGTCTTAAAGCAAATCCAGACGCTGCCGATAAACCCACCACGTATGACAGGCAGGAGCATCTAAAGCTTATAAAAATGAGTAGAACAGCATGTCGTCTGAGTATTACAATAGCGGAAATCAAGAGACATATTAGGTTGAAGTGATCAGTCACAGAAAAAAAAAAAAAAAAACGTTTCAAAAGGCAAATCATACAAACAAATGATGGGCTACTAGGGAAGGATGGGGAGGTCTTGAGATGTTCAGTGGGAATTGTTAATTATTAAAAGAAAAAAAAATAATAAAAAAAAAAAAAAAAAAAAAAAAAAAAAATATATATATATATATATATATATATATATATATATATATATATATATATATATATATATATATATATGTGTGTATATATATATATATATATATATATATATATATATATATATATATATATATATATATATATAAAAATATGTATATATATATATATATATATATATACACACATATGTATATATATATATATATATATATATATGTATATATATATATATATATATATATGTATATGTATATATATATATATATATATATATATATATATATATATATATATATATATATGTATATATATTTATGAAATTCAAAGTGGATGCACTGGGTATTATAAGAATAAAAAAAGGTGCTTTTTTTCATCTTTTGCTGCAATCATTGCTACTGCTCTCCTGCAGCCCCTTTGCAGCTACTTCTCACCTACATCCACCTCCAGCGATGGCTGCATGCCATTCCTTAGGGTGGGTGTCCTGGTGGAGACAAAATTTGAATTCTGAATTTGTTGAAATTGCCTTTAGTAGTAAAACCTGTGTGATTGTGTTATATTGCAGCAGCACATTTGGGAGATGCAGATCGAGCGTTGTTACCGTATAACAGAAAGTGCCTATACATGGACTATCATGGTAAGTTTACCAGGTCTTAATTTAAAGGAGAATGCATTTCTTTATATCTGGTGACGCACAGTAGACAGAACATGGAAATTCAATTATTTTAGTAAATATAAACTGCTAAATACCTTTTCTCATCAGCAGTATATAGCAGTCCTGTGACTTCTATTAGTGTCTGGTTAAAGCTTGTAGGAGGAGTTCTCCTCTGACTGTCCTATGAGGCTGCATGACTCCTGACCCTCTGTCTGGACAGTGCCGAATGGCCCTGTGCTGATCACATGCACCCTCCCAAGAAAAAAAAAAAAAAAACTCTCTAGCAATACACAAACTGAGCATGTGCAGAGTGCCTCCAAGGCTCCGTTCTATCAGGAGATGGATTGGGGACAATGAAAGAAGGGGAGGATAAAAGAAGACAGGATCAAACAGTCTTTTTACACAATGCAGAGGATATAGAAAACTATTTTTGTATTTCCATTAAAGCTGAACTCCTGGATAAGCAAATGTTTTTTTAAATACAAGAGCCATGTGTATTCTTACTTGAATATTGGTGTGCTTGGTGTATTTCTTCCCGATCTGTGCAGTAATCCGGCGTGATACTTTGTCCCTGTGCAGGAGCTTCCTGTAAGAAAGACTGCTCATTGCTGCTCTGTCTCCTTGTTCAGGATGACTGGTCTTGGATCTGTCCCCTCCTGTAGTGGGTGTGGTCTGTTAAGTCCCTCCCACAGCTTTGTTCTCTGCACAGGTTATGTACAGCACAATGATTATAGCAGTACTACTTTACAAGGTAATATCTTGGGCTGGAAATGCATTGGAGGTGCATAATTTATTGATTTATCCCACTGGGGCTACGAAGGAAAAAATGTAAATAAAAAAAATGATCCAGAGTTCAGTTTTAACATGTTAAAGCTTTTATGAGACTTCAGTGATTGTGTTTAAGTCTTTTTTAAACGCTTGCTTTTCTTTTTCTAATCAGACATAATCCTTACTTTGGATGAAATGGATATATGTATCCATTAAATGTATAGGGCATCTTTACTCTAATGTCCCGTACACACGATCGGACATTGATCGGACATTCTGACAACAAAGTCCTAGGATTTTTTCCGACGGATGTTGGCTCAAACTTGTCTTGCATACACACGGTCACACAAAGTTGTTGGAAAAT
This sequence comes from Lithobates septentrionalis, assembly GCA_037952835.1. Classification (NCBI taxonomy): domain Eukaryota; kingdom Metazoa; phylum Chordata; class Amphibia; order Anura; family Ranidae; genus Lithobates; species Lithobates septentrionalis. The sequence continues at coordinate 2,027,840 of JBBDGP010000803.1, forward strand.
CCGATCATTCTGAACGCGGTGACGTAAAACACGTACGTCGGGACTATAAACGGGGCAGTGGCCAATAGCTTTCGTCTCTTTATTTATTCTGAGCATGCGTGGCACTTTGTGCGTCGGATTTGTGTACACACGATCGGAAATTCCGACAACGGATTTTGTTGTCGGAAAATTTTATAGCAAGCTCTCAAACTTTGTGTGTCGAAATTCCTATGGAAAATGTGTGATGGAGCCCACACACGGTCGGAATTTCCGACAACAAGGTCCTATCACACATTTTCCGTCAGAAAATCCTACCGTGTGTACAGGGCATTACAGTTTTAGTAGATACAGTGGGGGGGGGGGGGGGGGGGTACATAAGAACTATTGTACCACACCCCCCAAACCGAGGGTAGCAGGCCCACTTCTAGGAGATGCCCTGCCGTACAGTAACATGATCCTGTATGGTGCGCTGCAATAAAATCAGCATTGTCTGCATTTTAGCGCAGCTCCCGGCTGCATTGCAGTGTGAAGGGTAACAAACAAAGCCCCCTTTACATCAGAATCTACCTTTAGAGTCCTCCCATACATCAGAGTCCCCCCCCTTACAACGAGGTCTCCAGAGGCCCCCTACATCGGAGTCCCCAGCAGAGCAACCATTACATTGGAGCCATCCGTAGGATTCCCCTCTTCTAACAGATCAGAGCCCTTTCTACATCAGGGTCCACATCAGAGTTCCGCTCACATCTGGGCCCCAACACAGCCCCCCCTTACCTTTGGAGTCCCCTCGCCCACATCAAAATCCACCTTTGGGTCTTCCCATACATCAGAACCCCCCCCCCCCCTTACAACGCTGGAGGTCCTAGGAAACCACTTCTTGAAGAAAGACAGCGTAACGGGGAAAACCTCACACTAACCGCAGGCCAGATGCAGTCTTGTAGCGGACCAGAGCTGGCCCCTGGGCCGTAGTTTGGAGACACCTGATATTAAAGCAAAATTCAGTACTTTTTTACAATTTCCTTCTGCTTTCTGTATTTAAAGTAAACGCAAATTCAGCCCAATTCACTAAGTTATGTAAATAGTCTCAAATTCTTTAGTAAATCAACCCCACTATGCACGACAACATTACTGAACAGGAAAATTGGCAAACATTTTGGCTTTTTAGGAAATTTCGATACACGGCTCTCTTAGTTGCCCCTAAACTGACCCCTAGTGGTGGGGAAGAGTAAGTCCTATCACCTTTGATTTATTGGTGACACTGAGTAAAAAAGTAAAATCAGCTAATCCGAGGGCAAAATGAAACATCATTAGGAAATAAGCCCATCTCTGTGACCTGCCCCAGTACTATAGCACACTGCAAACATCTATACAAATCCACTCTGAGTGAGGCTGTTTATATCCATAATATCGAGGTGGCTTGCTTGACCAAGGAGACATTGCAAGTCTATAGCCACTTGTAATGCCAGAAACTAGAGGGAGAATCTACACATGTCTATATGAAATATATTAATCATAAGGAGCTCAGTGCACCTAAAAGTGATATTTTAGTTCTAAGTGGAGCTTGTTAGGCTGAATTAGCCACTGACTTTTTTATACTCCCGGTGAGATCTCTCTCCCCTAATTCCTGACTCTGTTCCTGTCCACCTGGAAGTAATAGGTGCTCCTGCCCAACTTTGTGTGTTCCATTTCCTTTGGTTACATTTTCCACACATAATAAAAAAAGTTCTAAATCTATAGATATGGTGGGAAACCCTCATACTGGCCACAGCAGCTGTGCACACCTGGGAATTCCGTGTAGAGATCTACCCAATACAGACCTCAATAAATAAGGCAGTGACACCCACAAAGCCAACTGAGGTGGTCATCTCACACTGCACTCATTAAGGCTTGGTGGGGGGGGGGGGGGCGCACTGAGGGCAGAGTGTTTATACCAGACATTCTGTCCTCAGTGCGTGTTTAGCCCAGTGAATGTTCAGACCCCTGGCTGTACAGCGTCAATGGTTGAAAGCTGGTGGCCTAAGCTGTATAGGATCATTGGTTGCTAGAATGCAGGTGGCTGGAACTTACAAAGCGTCCTTGTCAGTTGTGGTGACCTGCACCATAACAACCAATGACGCTGTGTAGCTCAGGCTGCTAGCATCCAAATTATTGCATGTTCAGCCCTGTGAATGTTTAGCCCCTTGGTCGCACAGTGGCATTGGTTGTTATGGTGCAGGTAACCACTGCATCATAACTACCATCATCAATCTGTAAGGCCCAGCCGCCTGCGTTCCAATGATGCTGTGCAGCCCGGGATACCAGCTTCCTAGCAACCAATGACTCTGTGTAGCTTGGACCACCAGCATCCTAGCTACCAATGATACTGCAGCCCAGGCCACCAGCACCCTAGCAACCAATGACTTTGTGCAGCCCAGGCCACCAGCTTCCTAGGAACCAATGACTCTGTCTAGCCTGGGCCACCAGCGTCCTAGCAACCAATGATCCTGTGCAGCCCAGGCCACCAGCTTCCTTGCAACCAATGACTCTGTACAGCCTGGGCCACCAGCTTCCTAGCAGTCAATGACTCTGTGCAGCCTGGACCACCAGCATCCTAGCAACCAGTGACACTGCGCAGTCCAGGCCACCAGCTTCCTAGCAGCCAATGACGCTGTGCAGTCCAAGTCACCAGCTTTCCAGCAGCCAATGACTCTATGCAGCTTGGGCCACCAGCATCCTAGCAAGCAATGACACTGTGCAGACTAGGCCACCAGCTGCCTAGCAACTAATGATACTTTGCAGCCTGGACCACTATCATCCTAGCAATCAGTGATGCTGTGCAGCCTGGGCCACCAGCTTCCTAGCAATGACCAGGGGAGGGGTGGCAGGGGAGGCCACCTCAGATGGCATCCACCCCGGCATGGCTCTGTCAAGAAACAAATAATAAACTGGCAGTTGTTTTACCGCTACAGCAACTACCAAAAACTGAAATATCAGTTTTGGGTGAACTGACCTGGAACAGCAAGCAAAAAACGAAAGCTGTATCAAAAATGATTTTTATGTAAACTTTTTTTTTCTTAGCAAACTGATGAATGTATACACTGATGCCGCGTACACACGAGCGGACTTTACGGCAGACTTTGCCCGGCGGACTTTTCGGCGTACTTTACGACGGACTTTCTGAATGAACGGACTTGCCTACACACAATCCACCAAAGTCTGTAGAATTCGTACGTGATGACGTACGACCGGACTAAAATAAGGAAGTTCATAGCCAGTAGCCAATAGCTGCCCTAGCGTTGGTTTTCGTCCATCGAACTAGCATACAGACGAGAGGACTTTTCGACCGGACTCGAGTTCGACGGATAGATTTAAAACATGTTTCAAATCTAAGTCCGTCCAACTTTTGAGCAAACAAAGTCCGCTGGAGCCCACACACGATCAAATTGTCCGAAGAAATTCAGTCCGCCGGGCAAAGTCTGCCGTAAAGTCCGCTCGTGTGTACGCGGCATAAGAGTACACTATGGTCTTCCTGAGGGACATTGCACAAATAAATGTTAATATAGCCCCCTGCTTTCTCTCCTTGTAACCTCCTCTCTATAGTCTATAATGTACTCCAGTTCAGCAGCGAATCGGTTACAAGGGCTGGGGCTGAAGCAGGTTGCAAGATTACTGTTAGCAGGAGACAAGATACTAACTTACAGGAAGCCAGCATCATTCTCTCCAATAATTGTTGTTAATAAATCACCGGCAAGAAAACATCCACCACCTTCTTCCCTGGGAACAAAGCTTATTTATTTACTGCATTCCTGCTACATTGCGCACAGGCAGCCGATGGAACAGTGAGGAGAACCTGCTGTGACATATACAGGAATATCGTCTTATCTGCATGAATTTACTGTACGTGAAACCACAAAGCCACATGCCGGTCCCAGGGAACCTCTTCTATATTCCAACAGCTGGTTGTATCTCTGAAATGAGAACTGTCTGTGTTGCACTATGGCAACCAATCTTTTTTTTTTTTCTTCATTTTTGTGTACATCAGTTTAGATAAAAAACAGTTTCTCTTTATCAGGAACTGATGCAGATCTGCATTGTGCTGAGACACTTGTTATCACTTCTAACGCATAAGTCAAGGCAAAATAAACACATATTTACTGCATTTCTTCAATACATGACCATTTCACCAAATTTTTGCCATTTTTCACCAAATTTAAATTTGCCATTTAAAAGCCCCACAAGTACAAAGAATACCAGTTAAACTGCTAGAAATGCGCTACAACTTCTAATTTACTATTGTGGGCTGGCAACACACTTTGTGCACTGGTGGTCTCAGCCCTGCCCACAGTATTTTGATAACCTACTTAATTATTCCCACTGTCTTCTTATACACAGCATAGGGACTAATGGACTTTTAGTCCAAGATATGAACAGGGAAGGGTAAATAGCCTTGTTACTATAATGCAGGCAGAGAGTATAGGGCAAAGAACAGCTCTGAATTTCTGGTAGGACTAACCAGTATTATTTTTATCAAACAGATATAACAAAACGCTTTTTTGATGGTATATTCAATGAACTAAAAGGTAGAGAATTGGAGAAGTTCATGGTTAGGGTTTACATACACTTTAAATCACCAACACTACTTGTTTACGGCTATCAGCGCGGCTGTTTGCAGCCCACATTAGGCTAAGCTTCTTCAATAAAATGTATAATGCCGCGTACACACGAGCGGACTTTACGGCAGACTTTGCCCAGCGGACGGGATTTCGTCAGACAATTGGATGTGTGTGTGGGCTCCAGCGGACTTTGTTTTCTCAAAAGTTGGACGGACTTAGATTTGAAACATGTTTTAAATCAATCCGTCGAAATCGAGTCCGGTCGAAAAGTCCGCTCGTCTGTATGCTAGTTCGACGGACAAAAAGCCACGCTAGGGCAGCTATTGGCTACTGGCTATGAACTTCCTTGTTTTAGTCCGGTCGTACGTCATCACGTACGAATTCGACGGACTTTGGTGGATTGTGTGTAGGCAAGTCCGTTCATTCAGAAAGTCCATCGTAAAGTACGTCGAAAAGTCCGCTGGGCAAAGTCTGCCGTAAAGTCCGCTCGTGTGTATGCGGCATAAGGCTCCGTTCACACTAGTGCAACTCCAAAGTCGCACAATTTCAAGTGCGACTTTACATTCTCTGTCACTCAAGTCACAAAAAAGTAACATCAAAGTATTGCAGGAACCTTTTCAAAGTTGCTGCAACTTTAAATCGCTTAGATAGGAACAGGTGCCAATGAAATTAATTGGCTGTGACTTGTCATGTGTCCAAAGACGCGTGACAAGCCACACTAGTGTGAACGGACCCTAAAGAACAATGGTGATATTTAAGTGCATAAACCCATAACAACCCAGCGGAATAGAACAACTGATGACTCTGACATTGTATATGTGTATAGTGCTCATGTTAAGAATCTTTGGATATCTAGATCCCTGGTGCTTAAAGCAGAGTTCCACCCAATTTTGAGAGGTGGTCTTAAACGAAAGACCCCCTCTCCACCCCTAGTTTTTGGATATTTAAAATTTTTTTTTTTACTTTCTCTCGTACCTTTTTAGAAGTACTGAAGCCTTATACACACGATCGGACTTTGAACAAACTTTTCCGTGGATTTCTGTCCAAAGGGCGTTGGCCGTAAACTTGGTAAGCATACACACAGCAGGACTTTTTCGGCAACAAACACGAACGTAGTGACATTTCAACGTACTGACGACACTTAAAAAGAGGACGTTCAATTCTCCGACGTCACCCTTTGGTCAACTTCTGTATTGTTGTCTGATCTTTTGCATTGGTTCTGAGCATGCGTGTTTGTACTTTGTACTAAAGTCCAACGGTTTTGTGTACACACGATCGGACTTGTCGACGTAGGACTTTTGTTGCCGCCAAGTTTGTCTGTTTGCACAGCCAACATTTGTCCGATGAAAACCGAAAAAGTTTGTCCGATGGAGCGTACACACGGTCGGATGTTGCCTTAAAACAGCTAATTTGCATGTTTGTTGTAAAAAGTCTGATCGTGTGTATGGGCCTTAAGAGTACTTCCGATCCAGCCGGGCCGCGGCCGAGGATGTCACATCCTCTTCTGCGGGGAGCCCCTACATTGTCTTCTGGGACATGTATGTGTCCCAGAAGACAAGCTGGCCATTCACAAAGTGAGGCGCGACTGGCGCAGTCGGAAACTGGCAGTGAAGCCACAAGGCTCCACTGCCGGTTTCCCTTAGTTGGAATGGCGGCGGCGCCTGCACCCGATCCGATGGACGGATCGGCCTCGGGGGGCCAACATCGCGGGCTCCCTGGACAGGTAAGTGTCCTTATTAAAAGTCAGCAGCTACAGTGTTTGCAGCTGCTGACTTTAAAAAAAAAAATTAGGCTGGAACACCGTTTTAATCTGTGACCCAAGGGTGGTATTTGGACCTTTGGTAGTTACTGTGCAGCCCTCAGGCCCAGGGCCGGCGCCAGCATTAGGCTGCTTAGGCAGCCTCTTTAGGGCGCCAGGATGGGGAGAGGGGGTCAGAAAAATCCAAACCCCAGCCACTTGCTGGGGATTCAGATTTTTAACTCCTTCCCGCTGCCTGTACACAACAGTGTACAGAGAGCCCCGGGGCCTCGTACTAACGATTAGGACCTGGGATTCCTGGTTCCTGATCACCTGATTGCTGTGATAACCTCTGATTGGGTATCACAGTGATCAGTCACTGTGCAGCCTGCCCATGGGTTTTTTTTTCTTCCTCTGAATGGAGAGAAAGATACAGTACATTGTATTTTTCTCTCCTTGCCAGGGGAGAAAGATGTAAACAAACAAAAGTGTATAAAAAAAATATACACTGTATATAATTATATAAATTAAATATAATAAGGAATAAAAAAAATAGCTAGGCTCAAGGGTCAATCTAGGTCAGTGTCAGGGTTAGTGTTAAGGTCAAGGTAAGGATAAAAGGTCTATGTAAGGGTCAAAGGTTGGGATCAAAGGTCAAGGTCAGTATATTTTGGGTATGATTTAAGAAAAAAAAATCTGTATCAGTGTCAGTTAGTTTCAATGTGGTTTAGGTAGGATAATAAAAGAAAGCAAAATGTGCACTATTGTTTCTGGGCCCTAGGGGTACAAACAACAAATCACATACACGCACATGTGGTATCGCTGTGATCCTCAGGAGCAGGAGAATTTACTGTATTTTGGGTTGTTCATTAGTGGTAAGTTAAGGTAATAGCAAGAAATAATTAGCTAAATTATAAAAAACAAAAAAACAAAAAAAAAACATTATTTTATATACTATTTTAAGCCAGTTTTCCTTTGATAAAAAAAAAAAATCAGGAGACATCTGTTACCATTTACAACCAAAGAAAGCCCAATTTATCCTGAAAAAACAAGGTGTATCCACCTAGATACACAAAGTAGTTGTGATGATATGTACAGTTTTACTACATGTCAAAATTGCAAAACTGTAGCCAGTGAGGGGGGAGCGGAGAATGCAAAGCGGAGAACTGTGCCCCCTCATTACACACTGGCAGCTCAGCACAGTTCAAATTTTTAATGCTGTGTGATGTCCCTGATGCTGGGCTCCATCACATTACAGGCGCAATGTGAAAGGGTAGGTTCACCTTTGTACACTTTTTTTTTCTAAATTCCAGCTCCCCTATGCACCAATATTGCATTCATGTCCTTTTTTTGCAAAAATATCAAAGCTTTCCATTAAATCTACAGTCACTTACTTTTCTTGTCCTAATCCTTGTTTCCAGACGTTTCTATTAGTAATGTCTTTCTTCCTGATCAGACTTTAGGTCATGACACAGGAAGGAGTTGACCAGCTGACCTCATTAGCACACCCCCCCCCCCCAATCATCCACCCTCCCATTCCCAGCTGCCGTTTTTTCAATGAAATGCAATCAATCAGTGATCACCCTTCTCACTAAATACACAATCAGATTGCACAGTGTATGGCCATCTTTATAAAAGTACATAGGAGGGGGTGGACAGAAACACACAGTCTGAAGCCCCGTTCACACGTTCACAACTCTGCACAGTGGGAACTCGCTTTCCCACATGCATTTTTTTTTTTTTTAGCGAGGGGGGGGGACGACGTTTTGGAGGATTTTCACTCATCACACATAGGTTAGCCCATCCACCTGAATGGACTGCCCTACACACAGTAATCTCCCCAAAGAAGATTCAGAACTTTTTTTTAGAGTGGAGCTTGGTGTGTTTTTTACTGCAATTTTTGGTGCCGCACATTTCTGAAATACATTTCATTGTTCTTGTGTTACTGCACCAATTTCACTTTCAGTCCCCTTTCACATTAGCATAGTGGTTGTGCACATTTTGTGTCTGGTTTTTCCTGTGACATGCATAGGGCAGCCTGTTGATTTCAATTGGCTGCACTACATGTGGTTAATCGGACATTTTGGCATTTTGAGGGTTGTGTGTTTTTTACTGAGCGTTTTACAGCATTCGCTCCTCGTTTTTTTCACGTGGCAAAATGTGTGTTTGCTTCTGTGTTTGGTGTGCCGTTAACAATTAATGGCACTGAAAGTGCAACTAGTAATTTTAGGTATATAAACATGGCCATACGCAATGCAATCTGATTGTGTATTTAGTGAGAAGGGTGATCACTGATTGATTGCATTTCATTAAAAAAACATGCACCTGGGAATGGGAGGGTGGATGGTGCAGGGCGTGTGCTAATGAGGTCAGCTGGTCAACTCCTTCCTGTGTTATGACCTAAAGCAAGGGTAGGCAACCTCGGCCCTCCAGCTGTGGTGAAACTACAAATCCCATCATGCCTCTGCCTCTAGGAGACATGCCTGTGATTGTCAGGGTCTTGCAATGTCTCATGGAGGGCCAAGGTTGCCTTCCCCTGACCTAAAGTCTGATCAGGAAGAAAGACATTACAAATGAAAACGTCTGGAAACATGGATTAGGACAAGAAAAGTAAGTGACTGTAGATTTAATGGAAAGCTTTGATATTTTTGCAAAAAAAGTACATGAATGCTATATTGGTGCATAGGGGGAGCTGGAATTTAGAAAAAAAAAAAAAAGTGTGCAAAAGGTGAACTTTCTCTTGAAGGAGGTACCAGCGTGGGAGGGGGGAGGCGCGAGAACCGTGAAGGAGGTCAAAATGCACCATCGCCTGTGTAGACAAAAATCATTGCGCTGGCCTGCACAATAAGGGAAATTACTGTATGTCTATAGGCAAACTTATGCTGGCCATACACTTGGTATATTTTTGTTTAAACGTTCATTCATAAGAACATTCTTGTCATCATTTTGTGGGAAAGCCCTAATGCCGCGTACACACAACCGGTTTTGCCGTCAGAATAAACTCCGAAGGTTTCTCCGACGGAATTCCATTCAAGCGATCTTGCCTACATACGGTCAACCCAAAGTCTGACCAAAGTCCGACCGTCCAGAACGCGGTGACGTACAACACTTACGACGGGACTATAAAAAGGAAGTTCAATAGCCAGTAGCCAATAGCTTTCGTCTCGTACTTGCTTCAGAGTATGCGTCGTTTTTGGTCCGTCGGAATAGCATACAGACGATCGGTTTTCCCGATAAGAATTGGTTCCGCCGGAAATATTTAGAACATGTTCTATTTCTAGGTCCGTCAGAATTTTCAAAAAAAAAAAAAAGTCTGATGAGGCATACACATGATCGGAATAGACGATGAAAAGCT